>APFE031182670.1:0-95062 GCA_000404065.3 Pinus taeda
TGAGCTAACCTGATGTGATGCTTTTATACATGTTGACTTGGTCAAATATGCTAGTTTGACTGTTGTGACAGGAAGCGAACATGATTGCAAATGTACCATATTGACGAGCTACCAATGAGGTATGATGTGAATTTATTTTAATTTATTTTAAAACTGATGGAAGCTATGTTCATGGTACAGGAATCATGAACATGCCTGGTTGGGTAGTTGAAATCAACTACAAGAATTAGCAGCTTGATATAGTGGTTTGGTGGTTACTTATGGTGGTTTGGTAGTTTCTTTATGATGGTTTAGTATTTGATTTATGTTGGTTTAGTATATGCTTTATCGTGATTGATATATGCTTTATGGTGGTTGATATACGCTTTATGTTGATTTGATATGTGCTTTATGTTGGTTGATACATGCTATATGATGTTTTGATATATGCCTTATGATGTTTTGATATATGCTATATGATGTTAGTATATGTTTGATATATGTTTGGTATATGATTTGGCATATGCTTTGGTATATATATTTTGATGATGTTGTTATATGTACACTTGTGTATGGATGTAAATACCGTAATGAGTTGTGTTATAAAGCTCCACTATGTAGTATGTTGTCATGTCGTTATGATGTTATGTCTTGAGCAGATCTTTCATTGTAAATACTGAATCGAGTTGGGTTATCCATGAGCAGTATGTCTTCTTTCAGCAGGCTGCTGAGGTATATATGTGATTGAACACTGAGGACGGTGTTCCCCCAAGGGGGAGGGTTTTGTAATAGCCCTGGTGAAAATTCTATGTAATAAATGTTAAAAACAATAACCACAGATGACTGGGACACGTATTCCAAACTGAATGGTGGGCATGACATCCTAGGGGGTGTTCATTTGGTTGTTTATGGCTAAGGAAGTTAGCAAAGGAAATGGCTAAGGCATTAAAGAGGCAAAAAGGTATTTTGGCACATTTATTTATGAAAATAATGAAAATTAGGAGAAAAGTAGGTGAAAGGTCACAGGTTGCATGTGAGGAGGAAAATGAAGGGAAATAATGGAAATTAGGAGAAAAAGTAGGTGAAAGGTCACATGTTGCATGTGAGGAGGAAATTGAAGGAAAATAATGGAAAATGAAGAAAATAGATGCCTGATTGATAAAAATGCTTATGAGGATCAGTGGGCAAGACTCAGTCTGTTTAGCTCTGGAGCTCTCTCATTATTCTCTCTCTCTCTCTTTCATACTCTTGGAGACTTAGAGTTTTCTTGGAACACTCTTGGAGGGTGTGGCATACTTGGATTCTTAGAGCAAGAAGGCAAAGGAAGAACATGAAAGCGCAAGAAGGCATCGACATCAACAACTACATCATATTTATCGAGTTGCATGTATGATTTATTCACTAGTTTTGACATGCATGGCACATGCATGTGGTTTCTTGGTTGTGATCTATCATTGCCATGGAGGATTTCCTGAATCGACAGTGGATTGCCTAGCCTTGCCATTTCTTGGATAGCCATGGTGATTATGGGTTTACTTTCATTGCTTTGTTTTTGTTGGTTCTCATGTTTCCTTAGCTTGGGTTGAGTTATTAGTCTTGGAAGCCCTGGTTGAACAAACAATCTGGAAGCCCTATAACAGATTGGGTTGAGTTACTAGTCTTGGAAGCCCTAGTTGGACAAATGCTCTAGAAGCCCTTGGCGGGTTGAGTTACTAGTCCTGAAAGCCTTGGTTGGAAAAACGCTCTGGAAGCCTTATATAAGCTGTGGGTTGAGTTACTAGTTCTAGAAGCCTTGGTTGGACAAATGCTCTGGAAGCCTTGGAAGGCTTGGATGGAGACCAATCTGATGATGGTTTTTAGTGATGTCCGACCGTGAGGTGGAATCACTATTTGATGGGTTGAGGTGGGTGGCCTCTGGAAGCCTTGTATGAGTTTTGATTGATGTGTTTTATGAGATCACACATTCATGCTTGGAATATGGCATGGGGGTGATTGGATGAAGAGAGACTTGGCTCATCCAATCTATGGTCGGGTGGAACATGGTAGTCCCATCTCCAGTTGGTTCTTTGCATTTACTAATGAGAAATCCATTCCCTTGATTTTCATGTGCAAACATACTGATGTATATATGGATTTTGATGGTTGATGTGTTTATTGTATTTATATTCCTATTATGTTTTTTTATATGCACATTTACCCCGGAGGTTGTTACAGATCACTCATCAAAATAAACCTCCTTCCAAGAAGATAATGCCTCCACATCTTCAAGGCATGAATGATATCTTCCAACTTAAGATCATGAGTCACATAATTTTGTTCATGTTCATTTAGCCTCCTTGACTCATAGCATACCACATGTCCTTCATGCATCATGGCTCCACCAAGTCCTTTCTTCCAAGCATTTGTACAAAGTATAAACTCTTTATCAAGATTTATAATCTTAAAAACTTAAGCATTTGTAAGCAAATGCTTTAATTGATCAAATATAGTTTCACATTCCTTAGTCCATTCAAACTTCTTCCCTTTTCTCTGCAATGATGTAATAGGATAAGCAATTTGTGAGAAGTTCTTGATTAACCTCCTGCAATAACTTGCTAGTCCCATGAATGATCTGACCTCATCCACATTCCTATGAGTTGGCCATTTCATGATAACTTTAATCTTTTCTGGGTCCACTCCTATACCTTCCTTGGAAACAACACGCCCCAAGTAATAAATTTGAGACTGAAATAAACTGCATTTGCTAGCTTGGCATACAACTGATGCTCTCTCAACAATCTCAACATTGCTTCCAGGTGCTCTGTATGCACCTCCTCATTCTTAGAATATATCAATATATCATCAATGAACACTATCACAAACTTTCTAGATAAGAACACAACACATTGTTCATCAAACACATAAAGGTGACAAGAGCATTAGTAAGACCAAACAGAACCACCACGAATTCATAATGCCCATACTTGGTACATGATGCAGTCTTGTAGATATCTTCTTCTTTGATGTGCACTTGATGATATCCTTATCCCAAATCAATCTTTGAAAACAAATTTTGCTCCCTTCAACTGATTGAACAAATCATCAATATGTGACAATGGATACTTGTTCTTGATAGTCACCTTGTTCAACTGCCTATAATCAATGCACAATCTGAGATTACCATCCTTCATTTGTACAAACAACATTGGTGCACTCCAAGGTGACACACTTGGCCTTATGTATCCCTTATTAAACATTTCCTTAAGCTACAACTTCAGTTCCACCAACTCTGGAGTACTCATCTTGTAAGGTGTCTTTGATGCCAGTGTTACTCCTGGTACCAACTCACTAGAGAAAGCCACTTCCCTATGAGGTGGTAACATTGAAATATTCGTAGGAAACACATCCCGAAACAATTACAAAACATGATACCTGTTAAGGACTTCATCATCCTCAACATATTTCCCTTTGTCACTGGAAACATGCGCTGAAAACAATACACACCCTTTCCTGCAACTGTGCTTTGCCTACATGGTTGTAATCATTCTCAATGATGTAGGCCTCTTCTTTCCCTACAAGATTCTCTTCTTTGCTTCATTATCCAGACACTCAATAACATTCTCATTGAAATCTATCTTGGTCCTGTGAGTAAACAACTAATCCATGCCCAAAATCATACTATATGATCCCAAATGAAGCACATTTAGATGTTCTTACATAGGCATACCATTCAACTCAAATGCACAAGCTTTCACCTAATGATGAACTATTTTCTTGGTCCTTATAGCCAACTGCACCAACCAAGATTCTTCATGCACTTCTTTATTCAAGACACACTTATCCACCAGGTAAGGTCTAACATAACTATAATTAGATCCAAGATCAATCAAAATGGAAACAACTCAATCACAAAGCTTACCTTCCATCTCAATAATGGATGTGTGATGATCCACCTCGCTTGCCTGTTACCAAGTGTTGCATAAATCCAATGAATTCCCTGCCCAACATCTCCAACCATTTGTGCTTCTTGAGCACTGTAGATCTTAGGTCTGCCACCTTGACACAATCGACAATCCTTCTTTCGATGATCCTTGCAACAAATCCAACACTACAACGGTTCTCTACCACTACCTTTATTCTGTTGCTCTCCAGATTGAGGTCCATGTCCTTTCTCAGTCGCATTAAACTTCTTGTAAGGATACACGTTTTCTTTCTCACCTACATCCTGAGGTCTTCCTCGCTCTTGAGACCATTTTCCTTTAGTCTTCCCATTCCCTTTCCAATCACGCTTAGGCTTAGGCTTACGATTTGACTTCTCATAACAATGCTTCAATTTCCCGATGACTTCCTCCAATGACTGAGGCTCATTATACTCAATCTGGCCCTTGAATGCTAATGGTAGTCCACTGATGAACCTTTGGACCTTTGTCTTCTCATCCTTGAGATAAGGCACATACCTCAAGAACTCAAAAAACTTGGTCGTGTACTCTTCATCTGTCATGGAACCCATCTTCAACTCATATAATTCCTTGGCCTTTCTGTCATAATATCTCTCAGACAAGTACTTCTTTCCAAAGAGTCTTTTAAACTCATGCCAACTTAATTCTTTTACCTTGATGCCTCTGACACACTTCACATCTTCCCACCATATAACTTCTTTTTCCTTTGAGACTGAAGATCAATATCTTGGCTTTCATGTTCTCTGAATGATCATGTAACCCAAAGAAATTATTCATCCCAAGTATCCATGCTTATATATCCTCTGATTTCTTCATCTCTCCATCAAACATGGGAGGCTTAACTTTCTTAAACTCTTCTGAAAAATATTGTTTCTCACTCCTATAAGGATGATGGCAGTGATGACGATGATGTCTCTCTAAACAAGAACTAGAATAAAGCTCATAAGCACCACCTCTCTTGTTAGGTGTATCCAACCATCTGCCACCTCTGAATGTATCATCTTTGTCCAACTTATATCCCGATCAAGGCCTGTTACCATATCCCCCATTAGTCCTTTCCTCCTGTCCACGACTAATCCTTAGCTGTCCCTGTCTCTGCAAATCTATTAGGCTCCGAAGGAGCATTGCATTAACCTCAGATTGCTTTTCTTGAGCTTTGGCAAACATTTCCCATGTCTCAATCAACTTGTTATTATTTGCCTTGCAACTTCTGAATTATGCCTTCAAACTTCTCAATGTATCTATTATACCAAGAGAATATTCACCTCTTTGTCACTTAACTGATCTGTTGGGAGAGTCACGTGAATTGTAATCCACCATTTTTCTCATAATCTATGATCTTCTTCTTCCTCCAAGTATACCATGTTAGATAAACCAAATATAAACATGATCAAACCATACCTTAATGAAGTTCAGTGGAGACTATCTCATCTACACAATTCAGTGAGGAATAACATGATCTACATGTATATATACATAATGACATCAACATATCAACATCATGTATGATAACACAAATGTAACATCGAATATATACATGACAACTATAGTCACTGCAATGCATGCATATGACTGACATGCATCTATAACAATCACATATAGCTCATCTAGTCCAAGTGTTTGAACTTGGAAGCTCTAAAACCAATCTGTAACAACCCTCCCACATTTACCGTCTTTTATAAGCTCTCCAAGGTAAATGTAAACTGAGTGCTACTATGACATGACTCGACCTCCAAGTTCCAGTGATGGAAGTGGGGCCTACAAATCGACAACTTACTGACCTTCCTCAGCGACTACTGACCACTCAGGAGCTTGCAAACCACCCTAAGTGATCAATCCATGAGATGGAACTCTTTTTCACAAGAGAAACTCTCTAACCGCACCCATAAAACTTCATGCATGCAGTTGAGAGGCTCCAACCGCACCATAGGCCTCGCTGTGTGCGGTTATGACAAAAAATCCCATGTTCTCTAGATGCAGTTGTGAGATCTACACCACTTTTTCAATAAAGCCTCCAAACCACTGCCCAAAACTACCTGTAACTTTCCAAAATCATGAGTAACATGACAACAAGGTTAACCATCCAAAACTTGAACAAGATCTTGACCAAAACATGCCTAGTACATGCTAGACATTTCATCAAACATATGGTAAACATGAAAGCTACAATTCATGAATGCATATATGATCATAAACTTTTGAACCTCATCTGAGAATCACCAAGAAGGCTCAACGCTCTCTCAGACTAGCCACAACAACACTTGCTAGCCCATGCATTCATCAACCATTCAATAAACTATCAAATCATGAATAATAGCCATAACTAGAGCACATCATAGAACCGTGCATATAACCAACGTATAATCAGAATAGAAACCATGACAAATCAACCATAAAATCCACATAATAACAAGTACAAGTGCTCATTAATTACATTAGAATAATATCTCCTATTAACTTATGCAAAATCCAACCAAGCTAGGGACTTCCATGTATTGCCCAACCATACATTAGGTTGAACCAAATATTTCTTTCAAGCAATCACCCTCATGTCATATAAACATGACTGTGGGATCTCATGGGATAAACCAATACATAATCAAACTAGGAATCCATAGGCTAAACCACCTATACCCTCAAGCTACCGTGATCTCACCTAAATCGGTCTCGAGATCACAAAACCAAGCCAAATTTGGATGCCTCAGAATTCCTTAACTATACCTTGAGGAATTTTCCTATCTCGACCCACCTATCGAGGGAATCCTGGAGAAAACCATCCCCACCCCCAACCTTTGGGATTTTACCTAGACCACCTCACTCGATTCCAAAACCTTCCGACAATCCAAAGCTCAACTAAGAAAGAATTATATCATACCATGGCTATCTAAGAAATGGCGAGTCAAGGCTAAAACCATTGTCAAACGAGAAAAAACCCATGACAACTACAACAAATGAACCAAATAAACAAATGCATGTACCATGCATTCACATCCCAGCAAGGAAATCACCCATGCAACCTGTTACCTACAAGATCTTCCTGTTGAAGTTGCTGATCCAACCTTCTCCTTGCTTTCCTTCGTTTATCCTTGACCTTCCTTTGCAAGTCCTTTGCTTTCTCTCTCCTCTTGGAGCTCTTTCTCTCTCTCTAATGTTTTGCCAACCATTCAACTTGGAATACATGTCCCATGACCTTGGTCTTATTTTGCCTTTATTACATGAAACTTTAATTCAGGGCTGTTACAAAGGAGACAAAGATTCTCACTCATTGTATGGAAACAGAGGAGACAAAGATTCTCACTCATTGCATGGGATGATATAAAGGAGGACATTTTCATTCTCTCGGATCGGGTTGTTGCTCTAGATGTTTCATTGCTCACTGCAGAAGGCAATTCAAATGGAACTCATGCCCCTAACACTTCTCTCTCTGGTGGTAATAGAACTTGTCGCCCACGGGGACTTGACGATGGTGGATGCAATGTTAGGTGATTTCTCTCAAGCTACAAGTTTTTTTGGTTTATGCGTCTAGTTCGGTCCTTTCCTCTTTATATATAGTATGCATTTTGTAATGTTGCTGGGGTCTTACTGCAAAATTTACAGTTGTAATTTTTTTTGTATAAACTCGTGCAATCCTACACGAACTAGTAAACTTTTAATTTACTTAGATAAAAATACAATTGTTGAAACTAGATCAAATTGTTGAACCACATTTATTGATTTAAAACGGGTGGACAAATGAATATAAAATTTTGGCCAAAAACACTTCTCAATAAAAATATAAAAATATTAAATCCCCTCCCACTTTTATTTAATATAAATATATATAATCCTTTACTTTAAAAATAAATAAATAAATATGCTATTGCAATTTCTCTCGCACTAATTAATTACCAATTAACCAAAACAAACCATAAATATACATTCGTATGCATGCTAAATTAAATTCCTTTAAGTGAGATGTACCCATGTATTTTGTGCACCAGCGAGTGAGATGCACTATGTATTTTGTTGACTATCCGTGACATTGGCCTTGGACACTCATGATAAACTAGACTTGACCAGAGCAGAGTAGGATTTTGAGAACCCCACAAAGATTGATTATGATAACCTTCCACCTTCTTGTATGGTGATGGACCCCACCCCTAAATCATAAAATTATATAAAATAATATATATATTTTTAAATAGTTCGTTGAGTTACATAATAGAGGACAACTATTCTCTTTCTAAGAGAAAAGCCAAAAACCTCCTGATACATTGAATTGGAAATGAACGAAGCCTTGGATACCTCAGTTCAGGTTGGCGCAGGGATTTCAGCGATTAAGTTTCAGAATATTTCTCGAATCGAGACTATGTTTTTCGATTTCTGAAATGTCTACATGTTCCGTCCTTTGAATGAGCAAATACGGAGATTCTCAGGGCAGAACGAGCTCAAACCATTTCAATTTTAAAACAAAAAGGTCGGTCCAATTTCGTGAAGCGACGAAGTCCATTCCCTTATAAAAACAGCCGCAGTAATACAACGGATCAGCATGTTCTACAGCATTGAGACCATTTTAGTGGTAAGTAACGCCAATTTCCGTATATTTACATCAAAACAGGTGTAGTTTTGGCAAATTTTTCACGTTTAGAACAGATCCGTACTATTTAATAGTTAAAATACGCGTCGCTTTTCATGTACAGCTTCTTTTGTAATTATTTGTAAAATTGATTCAAATTAGTATCGTGGGATTGAATTTTGCAAGCTTTAAACGTTTAGAACGGAATCGTACTCTAAAACGGATATAGATGGATTACACTTTTCATCTTCGAGGTAAATTTGCAATTTTAAAAGTTTATAGTGAATTCGTACTAGTGAACAGTACTGTTTTATTTATTTAAAGCTTTTCTTTGTAAGATCGAGATTCAAAGTTATAATAGAGTACACAATAGGGAGAGAGCACCTGGGATATACTGATTCACGAAAGGATCGGAAATTGGACAGAAGTAGCGCCACTTGTCAGAGATTTTAGGCTTTGCTGGATGTATGTTCTAAATTAGTTGACGCCTGTACAGTAGCCAGATGTTAAAGAAGAGATCAAAGAAAGAGATCATTTAGGTTATTTAAAGATCGGTCTCGGACATTCGAGTTTTTTCGTACGTCTGTAAGAAGATTTATTTTCTGTATAATTACAGAATCCTTTGGCTCCCTTTTATGCATATTTTTCCTGTTCTCTTCGACTGTTGTCGTTGATTCTTATACTTTTTGGCGTGGACGGCTTTTGTAGAAGCGATTTCGATGGTAAGAGCAGATGATCAAGCCCTTTCGGTTAGTCTGCAAATTTAATGCCTTCTTTCTATAAATTAAATTGTTTGGTTGTTTTGTACACTTTTCTACCCTGCTTTCTTTTTGCCTTCTGTAGCTCCGTTTCTTTGGAGATTCAGGATGAGAGGGTTCAATCCAAAATTGTTGGAACAGTTCTCCGACGTTTGAGTTTGTTCCCTAGTCGGAACGCCGTCGAATGCCTCTCTTCTATGAAAACATAGCGAATTAGTGCTAGTTAGGGTGTGTTTCTGTATTCTGCTGTGGAAATCATGTATGATCTGAGATCTGTTATCTCCGCTCCCAAAACAAAGGGTTAAATAAACGTTAAACAAATAATCAGTTCAACAAGCCTATTTGCGACTGGACAAGAGCAAGAACTTAACCAACATAGTAACATACTCAGAAGATAGAGAACAGTGAAACAAGAGCACATATCTAAGGCTAGAACAAAGTAATCCTTCTTTCTGTCCAATAAACCAAGGGTATAAACTTGGGTTTGCATTCGTAGGTTGGAGGGGCATGTGCCTTTCTAGTTTCCTTTCAGACCTACTAGAGTTATAGAGAGGTGTTTTTATGGCTCGGAAACGATTCCAAGTCTCTCAGATGTTGTATAGAACTAGGAATAAAAAACAAAAAATGGAGAATGAATTTCATCAGGTTTTACTTAGTGGATTTAATTAAAAAAGAAGTAAGAATGCTGGTTTTTAAGAATCAGAGGTTCTGGCAAGCAGGGATATGATCTGTGCCTTTAAAATGTATTCTGCCAGTTTAGATATAGATACACCAGTGTTTATGATCAGGCTGTATGCATTCTGGTTCATGGACATTCTCATTTTGCTATTTTGGACACTAGGTTATAGCAGCACTTTGTGTTAAGGTTTTCTGGAATAAGCTAGCACGCATTTTTTAGTTTTCGTAGCTTTTTCTACTGCCTGTGGAGGCTGTATGCACGGCCTGCCTCTTTTTTCTTTGTATTAAAGAGATGTATATAACATTTTGTCACCAGTAGAAGGAATTTTTAATGTCAAAAAAATCTATAGATGCAGCATACCAAACACAAACTCTAAGAATGGGAAAAATATAGCAGATTATGTAGACTCTGATCTTCTTCCACCTTGACAAAACAGCTCCTGTTTTCAATATTTTTTGTAACTGCTTTCTTTTCTGTATGACAGCTTGTCTCTAACATTGGGGAGATTACAAATACTTGATACTTCCAAATGGAATCTCGTGTGGATGCATTTCAGCATGGAAACGTTTTCTATTGATGGTGTTTGGGGTATATCCAATTCTCCACTCTTATCATATATATTGTTATTTAATATTCTTCTTTTATGCGATGCAATATCAATTGGCCATCTAGTAGCTCGGTGCACGAAAAAAGTGCTCTATATTTGCTAAATAAGAAATTAACATCTAAGTTGGTCGTTTAGTTTTAAAAAAAAATGAAAATGCTTTATTTATCTTTACTATTAGATAAAATAATACTTCTACAGGGCATTTTTTACAAATAACTGGCTATTGGACATTTGAATATTTCTGAAATTCAATAAAGAAGAAATGTCAAGTGCCAAAAATTTCCTGTCTTTTAGTAGGTAAGAAATTTTTAGGGCCGGAAATTTCATGACAGAGAATTAGAAAAATGGCAAAGCATGCTATCAAAATACAGTTGGTAGGGATAGAGTTATTATAGATTGCATTTTCAAGGAAAATCCAGCAAACTTGACAATGCTCCTTGTACATGGCAAAATAACAATCAATTTTGCTTGATTATTTACAGTATGCATGTTACATCCTTGCAACTTTTTGGCCTTTCATGCTTTTCATCATCTAATAATTTTATTAATATTTTCAGTGCTTTCTTTTGCAGATGATATATCCTAGATCATGCCATGCTCTCTGTATGGCGCTGTTTTAGCGTAAGATCTCAGACTGATTTTTAGCTCATTGGGATATAAGGTGAGAATCACTTTCGCTTATAGGCTCTTACATAGATAAGTTCATGGCTGATTTACAACACTGTGGTGACAGTTGACCTCCAGTAAAGTTGATCTGTTATTTCCTGTTATATTTTTGGCGGAAAACATGTCATCATTTCTATCTCCCTTGCTATTTAGTCTAATCTCAAAAAATCAAATAGGCTGTACATACTTTTGTTGCATTGCTGCCATGCCCACAAGTGAATGTGAAGTTTTTTTTGTACCAAAATGGAACTGATACTCCAACTATTAATGAATAAAATTGAGTTCTAAATATTAATATTATTTGTTTCAGTTTTTTTGTTTGTAGCGGCATTATTTAGTTTAGATTTGTGTGGAGCTTCCATTGTGGCACTTTGTCATCATTTTGGTATCAGAGTAGGACAAGATCTTGAAGTAGATAAGATATTGTGTGGATAGGAAAGGATGTGTGTTTCTGCATGACACAGATAGCAACAAAATGAGAGAAAGTGCCAAGGTAGTTGGCAGAAGATGAGTGACGAAGAATTGGACAAAGAAATAGTTGATTTGAAGGAGAGACTTAGTGTTCTAATAGATTTGATACAAGAGGAAGAAGACAAAAGAAACCAGAGTTATGGTTGGAAGTTGAGAAAAAGAGTTAAATGACCTATTGTGAAAGTGTGTGCAAGAAAGTTGCTACATAGGTTGAAGTCCTGGTTAAATAGAGGAAAAACTTAGTAGAGCTGCATATGCATAGAAATCCATGAAAAGGGAACCAGAGCAGGGAACAATGCTCAGAGAAGATAAGGAAGAAGATGAGAGACTTGATGTAAGTCTCATGGAGTTTTGGGAAGATTTAGATCAACATAAGGAAGAGATGTTAGAGGCATCCATAGAGACCAAGGAGTCTCAAAATTTTGAAACTAAGGATTCATGTGTGTATGTAGGTTATGAAGATGGACAACCATTAAAGACTATCATAGAGGAAGAGAAAAATGTACAATTGTATCAAGTAGGCAAAAATGAAAAGGCTAGAGGCAAGAAGATCTTAGCATATGGAAAGAAAGTTAGCAACTTTGTGACAGAGAAAGAGAATGCAGATGCTGAAGCCTGAATCAAAAGGACAACACTTAGATGCAGTGCCAATTGATTATGATTAGATATTAAATCTCATGGAAGAGTGGATAACAAAATCTAAGATGGATGAAAATTATACCATAAGGGAAGATGTAGTAGATGAACAAGATAACACGTGTTAGATTTCCTCAAAACCTAGTAAATTGATTTGTAATTTTTAGGTGTAAAAACCCAGAAATATAAACAACTGATATTCTGTAAACTTAAATCACACACACACTGAGTTTTCTAACATGCACAACATAAAATAAATCAAAAGACAAACACATCAACATATAGAAAACAAGATATGCACAGGAAACCCAAATCCGGGAAAAACCTGCAACATTGTGTGTCATTTATTATTTTCTTCAACAAAGGATTTTCTTTTGAGAATTACAACAAGGGAAAAACTTTCCTTTTATCACATGAACAACTGATCAATCCTCCAAGATGAATCGACCCCCTTTTTGCACATTAGATTTGCAAAATCCCTGTGCAAATTAGATAAATTGCGCACATGCGTGAGCACAAATCCTCTTTCCTGCGCTCATGTGCGAATGGTATGACTACGCTGGGGATGTAAGAGCTTGACACTCACATGATTTCTTCACTGATCCTGTTTCACTGTGATTTGCTGAAACCCTCAACTCTTCCTTTGTTGATCTAATACACAGATTGCTTGTGCTCAATTGAGTTGCCACTAACACACTCTATCTCCTCTTATAATTTCGACCTCAACCTTAATATCCTTCTCAACGACTGAGATTAAATCATGATTAATGGCTGAGATTAAATCATAAATTAACTTAGGAACTTTTACTTTTTCCTAAGTCCAACTTTAGGAAATAGTTAAATAAATTAATATTATGCTAAAGTGGCAGTCTTCTATGTTCTTTTGCTAGTCTTAGCACTTAGACAAGCATTAGACTTCTTCTTTACTCCAATCAACACTCCCTCTTAGAGAGGAAGGTGTTCAGCACTACACCCAACTTCTCTCTGAGGTATACAAATCTGGTCCCTGGCAAAACCTTGGTTAGAATATCTGTTGTCTGCTCCTTTGTGGGTACGTATTGGAGTGTAATGATACCTATTTGAACAATATCTCTGATGTGGTGATAACATATGTTGATGTGCTTAGAGTGATCATAAAAAACTTGATTTTTATAAAGCTTGATACAACTTAGATTGTCACAATGTATCACTGTAGGCTCCAACTTTGTCCTGAACAGGGCCACAAGAAGCTTCCTCAACCAAATAGCTTTGCATCCCGCCAAACTAGCAGCCATGTACTCGGCCTCGGCTGAACTCAATGCAATTGATCTCTACTGCTTGCTCAACCAAGAAACAGCTACCGATCCAACACTGAACGCACATTCTGATGCACTCCTTGTGTGTGGCTCCCAATTTGCATCAGTGAAGCTCTCAAGCCTCAACTTATCAACCTGTTTATACCACAATCCATGCTTTATTGTCCCCTTGAGATATCTCAACACGTGCTTTGCAACAACCCAATGCACTTTGGTTGGCTCGACCAAACATTGGCCCAAAGAGTTGACTGCAAAGCATATGTTCGGCCGCTTGTTCACCAAATACATTGGCAACCCAATCACCTGGCAGTAAAGTGTGGGATATACTTTCTCCAATCTGAATGTATCCATCTTCCTCCATTTTGTGACTATAGGTGTGGTCACGGGCCTGCAATCCTACATGTGAAATCTCCTCAAAATTTGCAGAGCATACTTTCCCTATCCCACGAAGATCTCTCCATCACCCTGCCAAACCTCAAGTTCAAGGAAATAGTGCATCAACCCCATATCCTTCATCTCAAACTTGCTTGTAAGATCTCTCTTGCACTCCTGAATGAGTTTATTTGTGCCTACCAAAATCAGGTTGTCCACAGATAGCACCAGAATAAGCCGCTCACCTCCAACAACAATGTAGTAGAGGTTGGCATTCGCTTCACTCTTGGTGAAGCCCAATCCCTGAAGGTAACTGTCTATTTGAGCATACCATGTTTGTAGAGCTTGCTTGAGCCCATGTTAAGCTCTCTTGAGTTTGCATACGTGTGTATCTTTGCTGCCTGTCTTGAATTCCTCTGGCTGCTCAATGTAAATCTCCTCCTTAAAGGCCCCATTGAGGAAGGCTATCTTCACGTCTATCTAGTGGATCTTCCACCCTATCTGTGCTGCAATAGTTGCAACCTCCTTGATAGACAAATACCTGGCAGCTGGGGCAAAGGTCTTGTCATAGTCAACTCTCTCTATCTTCGAGACCCTGTTTGCCACGAATCTCGCCTTGTACTTCTTGATACTGCCATCACTTCCATGCTTGATCTTGTAGATGGTAGACCCAACAAGAGCCTACCATAGATTTTCCCTCTCTAGCTTTAGAACCACTTCCCAGACATCGTTTTTCATTATGGAGGCATACTCCTCCACCATGACATCTCTCCATACTTGTTGAGTGGCTGCCTCCTAATAACTAGAAGTCTCGTTATCAGTAACTCTATAGTAAGTGCCATATATCCTGTGTACCTTTGTGGCTTCCTGCTCTGTCGGACTCTTATGTATTAGGAGCACCAACTTGCTCCTTTGCCTCCTGGATCAACTGATTTGGCCATCTCGCTCTCCTTCTCCCAATACTAGGAGTCATTAACTGTGCAGGCCCCACTCACTCTTGCATTTACGTGTCTTTCTCGTCCTTGTCTTACCCATGCACAACTGTGGTTTGAGGTATTGGCTAAGCCTCTTACCGCTCCTCTTGTATTGTAGTTTGCTCACGCTCTAAGGACTTTCTTAAAGCCCTATCCTCCTCAAACTTCACCTCTCTTGATGAAAGTCTTCACGTGTGCTGTAATGTACACCTTGTTCGTCTTGGATGTCTCGTTGTAACCCACGAAGACGCCCTTCTCTACTGTGGGCTCCAATGTCTTCTGTTTCTCCTCTGGTACATGGCAATATACAAGGCTATCCAATATGCAAAATTGAGACACATCTGGTTTCTTCCCTGTAAATGCCTCCTTTGGTTTAACTCAACCCAATACTCCATGTGGGCTCTGGTTCTGCAAGAATACTACTCTATTGCATGCCTCAATGCATAGGAACTTGGTAGCCCTTGATCATGTAACATGGCTTTGGCTGCTCCAACCATGGTCTTGTTCTTGCGCTTTGCCACTCCGTTCTGCTAAGGATTATATGGTGTGATCAACTCTCTTCCAATGCCCTCCTTGGCACCCAAGTCCTTAATGCGTTTGAGATGTACTCTCCACCATTATCTGACCTCAACGCCTTGATCTTCTTGCTAGTTTGGTTCTCACTCAAGGCCTCTAGAAACTTCCAAAGGACCTCATTCTTCTTCCTCGTGAAAAATATCTACGTCATCCTCAAGTGATCATCTATGAAGGTGATATACTACTTGTACACATTAAGGGATATTGGAGAGAAAGGAACACATACATTTGAATGAACAAGGTCCAAGATACACTTAGCCTTGTCATCTCTTCTAGGAAAAGATGACTTGTCCTCATGTTGATCAACGCTATATTATGGTAGCCCTGTTTCTATCTCGTAAAGAATCTTCAGTGCTCCATGGTGTAGATGCCCCATGCGCTTATGTCACAACTCTCCAAGCTCGCTGCCCGAGTCATAACCTCCTTCGGTAGTCAGTGCTGCGGCTGTATCAAACTGCAATCTATATATGCTCTTATGCCTAACCCCAATCTGCTTTGGCACCTTGGAGTCTGAGTCCACATTCCATAAATTGGTGGCCATTGAACTTGCCATATAGGCAATGAGTGAGAAATCCTTCTCAAAATGAGAGGAAAACTCATCTATCTTTGCAAAGGCTACTACTGGGTCCTTCCTAGACCCTTTCTTCTTATTGGGGCATTTAGTAGCGTAACACCCAAACTGGTGGCACGAAAAATACTTGATCTTGCTAAGATCCTTTTTCTTGTTCTCTCCCTTAGAACTTGAATCACCATTGCTCTTTTGCCCTTGGAATTGGCCCCTTTGCTAGTTGGAGCGAAATTTTCTTAATCTTCCTCGCCTTTAACAGAAGATCCAACTTGAGCTTGTCTACGAATCTCCTCCTGGATGCAATCACCCAATGAATGCTCCCAATTTGGAAAGTTTTCTCGGGCACATATCCCATTCGTGAAGGCTTGCCATGATTTGGTGAAATCCAATAGAGCAAAATTTACCAGATCCCTATTTGGAACTCTCTCACCCACACCAGCCAACTCTTCCTTTACTTTGGAAAACTTGTTAAGGTAAGAAACCACTGATCTGAATAGGACATTTTAATGGTCCTAAGCTTGTCCTTCAGTGCCGACTTTCTGGCCTCGTTCGAACCCTGATAAAGATTAATGATGGCAGTCCACATTTCTTTGGCTTTCTTCTTCCCAGTCAGGTGAGGGATAAAGTGGTCTTTGACTCGTTCCAGGAAAATCCTTCTTGCCTTGGCATTTGTGAAGCACAGGTTCGCGAACTTGTTCTAGGTTCTTGTCCCCACGAACCGGGTGCTGGAACAGGTACTTCCTAGACGAACCTGATACTTCCCATAAGAACCCATTACTCAGTATCTTCGGGCTGGGTTCTTTTGTGTAAATGGGTTCGTCGAACCCTCAAAATGGGTGTGTGAATCCCGAAAACAGGTGCGTGAGGGGTTCTTGATGACCTTTTTTCCTTTGTCCATAAATCCTTTTCTTCTCACATTCCACGTAATGGCTTATCGTTGTGTTGAATAAGTTCATGGAAGTTCAAAATTCTAGTACCAAATAAATGATAGAGAAATGATTTGGGTATCGAATATCCATATGATATATCAAATGGAAAATAATCTCCTTCTGACCAAGAGTAGCTTACATCATGGCTTTCATGAGTAATGCTTGCATCATGGCTTTCATGAGTAAGAGATTTTATTTTTAGTTGAGGCTCCCGTTGAGAGCCCTTAGGGATATCGTCATCTAGTCATAAAAGCCTAAAGAGTCATTGCCATGTAATGAAGGCATGTTACACGTTGTAAAGAGTCATACTTGTCTTTGTAAGTAACCCTCCAAGACCTTGTCACTAGCCCTCACTCAAGTCGACCTTCAACGAAGAGATAAATCTAGAAGATGAAGTCGGCCTTTTTCCAAGGGATCATGTTGACCTACTCTAGAGGTCATGTCGGCCTAATGGACATGGACAAACAAGTATATATACCCATACTCGGCCTCATTTGGAGTAAAGAAATTTGGTGAAGCAAGTCTAAGATGTAGTGTGAGAAACATACTAGAAGAAGCCTCTACATCAACGAAGCAAGAAGGAAGGATAGCAAGCACTGTTTTGGGCTAGTTTACCCTCTCACGTGCGAAGGTAGCAGATCCAAAGGTGTCAAGAGAAGGTCGAAGGATTGCAGCCACATTGAGGTGATCTTGTTTGGTTGGAAGACTTCGCTAGAAGAAGCCGAGTAGAAGTGTAACGAGTCTCTCTCTTAAGGAGACTATTCAAGGAGCGAAAGTCATCTAGGGTTTTTGTGGTAGAGTTGCAGACCTACAAGAAGAGGCCGAGAATCTGAAGGAAGCTGAGAAGGGGAAGAGGAAGAGTAGCATTAAAGAGGAGGCTAGTGGCTTGGTCTTGGGAGGAATCTAGTGTCAAGGGTCTTTGTCATGGTATTGGTATTTGTCAATTGATGGTTTTATAAGAAGAATTTCATTTGGGTTTTCCTCTCAAAGACTGAGAGGTTGGTTTTGGCCCTAGATGACAAGCCTATGTTATAAAACAAGGTCACAAAAAGATAGAAAATATAGATCAATGCCTTAGAAATCAACCTCTTCAAGGGGAAACCTCCTATACATTACATAAATGAACAATTCTTGGATGATACAAAATGACAAGACCTCCTTTCTATATATATGAGTCAAAGGGGTCATAATATAATCAGAGCCGACATAACAATAATAATGTAAGGGCACAACAATAACAATAGTGGGCTTCTATGGGGCACAATACTAACAATATGGGTACTACATGGGCACAACAAAATAATAAGGGGGTTGCACTAATAACAATAAGGGGTTACACTAGTAGTATAGGGACCTAACATGCCCATCTCTTTCAAAAAGTGTTGTCCTCAACGCTTGAGTAGTTCTAGATGCTTCTGTATAAAATTATCATCCTTCCCTGAAGAATCTTCAGTGGGTAAGTTCTTCCACTTGATGAGATACTCTTAAATTGATCCATTTCGTAGCTGTCGATTTCTCGGTTCTATGACTGCTTCAGATTCCAATATGATTTTTCCTTCCTTGTCAGGTTCTGGCAATATTGTTTGAACTGGGATCTTCTGCAACTTTTGAACGAGTTCCCACCCTGCTTCGTCATTTTTCCATTCATCCCTTGCTTCGTTTATCGAATTTGGTTGGATAATTATACCCACCTCTAACATTTCTGCAACCATACATTCAATTTCACTCCTTTGGGCATATGGATATCTGTAAGGCTTGATGTTTGGAGGAACACTTCCTAGAATCAAATGAATAGCATGATCATGATCACGAATAGGTGGGAGGCCTTTGGGAGTCTCAAATACCTTGGCATGATTGTCCAATACTTTTTGGAGATCTAGAGAAATAGATGATTTCGATGTAGGAACCTTTGGCGAACATAATTGTGCAATTATGCCTTGTTGTTATTTCTTTAGAAGTTTTTTCATTCTGTTAGAGCTGATTATCTTTCCCGGTTTCCCTGTGATACCCGTTAATTCAACTTCCTTTCTTTTCGAAGAAAATTTCATGAAAAATTCTTGAAAATTAAAATCTATTGTACCCAAGGATTGTAGCCATTGGACTCCTAGTACAACATCAACACCACCCATTGGAATGGAAAGCATTGGGCTATTCAATACATATTCTCCCATGGATAACTTGATATTATGACACTTTCTAGAGCAATTAATGGTTCCTCCACTTGCAACCATCACTTGACACCCTGATGCTGGATATAGGAAACAATTCAATTCCTTAGCTATCCTACAATGAATAAAAATATGGGTATTTCCCGAATCAATCAACACTATTACCTTCTTCTTCTTGATATGTCCTTCTATCTCGATAGTTTGAGGAGTGGTAATTTTGGCCAATGCATTACAAGAAATGGTCTGATTCATTTCTTCTTTCTTTGGGGTTGGTTTTTGGTGAGTATTCTTTTCTTTTGATGTTTCTTGATCCTTTTCTTCCTGATATTTCACTGCTTGAACCTTCTTCTTCTTGATATGTCCTTCTATCTTGAGAGTTTGAGGAGTGGTAATTCCTGCCAATGTAGTACAATATATGGTCAGATTCATTTCTTCTTTCTCTAGGGTTGGTTCGTGGTGTATATCCTTTTCTTTTAATGTTTTTTGATCTTTTTCTTCCTACTCTTCACAATCTATGTAAAATAATTTCTTCTCATCCCACTTATGACCTTTAATGTATTTGCTATCACAATTGTAACAAAGCCCTTTTGCTCTTTTTTCTTCCAATTGTTGTGGTGTCAACCTTCTAGGTTGTGAGGAGCTAGGAGAAACAACACTTCCATATTTATAGTTGTGAGTGGTAGACTTCCTTGTTGCCATAATTTTTCTTTCCACTTTTCTTGCCAACTTGTATGCCTTCTCCAATGAACAGGGTCCCAAGGACGAACCTCATGTTGGATGTTATCTTTTAAAGTCCTTATGAAGACATCAATCCTTTGCTTCTCTAGAATATCATTTACTCTTATATTCAATTTTTGGAATTCCTCAGTGTGCTTTGCCATTGAACCCTTTTGTTTGAGATTTATCTATTGGCTAAAGAAGGTGTTGCTTTGTCTCCTCATAATGTGCTATCATTTCCTATGTGAAAATTGACCAGGTGACAAGTGCTTTACGAGAACAAAGCTCTCTATACCATACAAATTGATTCGGTTCTAAATATAAAGATGCAACACATACCTTTTGTAACAGTCGCACATCATGTAGATCAAAATATTGCTCCATTTGTAGTATCCATGTTAGCGGATCCTTGCCATCAAACTTCCTCATCTCTTTTTCTTGCTTTTAGGAGTTTGATCTTGAAACGAATGTAACTCTGTAGTTTCAAATCTCCAAATTCTGAAATTGCGACCTACGATAGCTCTTTGCGTCCTCTTTCCAATGTCACCAGTCTGATCGAAATTGGATTCTCCAAGAAAGAGTTATGCCCAATCTCCCAAGATGAGCTGATTATATACTTTTTCAGTAGAGCGAACTTGTACGATGTGCAACGTGTCATTGTTTCGACCTTAAGACCTGAAACCATTACATGAAAAACTATTGTCCGTCCTCTTTTTGAAACTTCTGACGAAATTTCAATCTGATGCTGAGAGAGAAAGTTATGACGATTTTCCTAAGGTCACCTGTTTGGGATGTAATTCGGAAGCTTGCAGAAACCCTAAATGTCTTGGACTGTATCTTCGAAAATATAACGAAACAAGATTTGAAATTCAGGCCCGAGTTTCACCAAGATTTTGGCTCAAATGGGTTTTAATTTCAGAGTCTGAACTTCCATAGAAAATAAATTATAGCGAAAATTCCACAATGACCTGTTTGAGATAGAATTCTGGAGCTTGCAGAAACCCTAACTTCCTCAGATCATAGCTCCGAAAATATAGCGAAACAAGATCTGAAATTCGGACCCGAGGTTTAGAACGATTTCAGCTCAAATGGGTTTTTTTTAGTTTCTGAAAATTTGTAGAGAAAAAGTTATATCGAAATTGCCACGATGACCTGTTTGGAGCAGCGAAACCCTAGAATCCAAAGCTCTGATACCAAATGTTATGAAATCAGCTCCCAAAAATATAGAAAAGATAGATCAACGCCCTAGAAATCAGCCTCTTCGAGGGGGCAACCTCCTTTACATTACATAAATGAACAATTCTTGGATGATACAAAATGACAAGACCTCCTTTCTATATATAGGAGTCTAAGGGGTCATAAAATAATCAGAGCTGACATAACAAATAATAATGTAAGGGCACAACAATAACAATAGTAGGTTTCTATGGGGCACAATACTAACAATATGGGTACTACACGGGCACAACAAATATAATAAGGGGGTTGCACTAATAACAATAAGGGGTTGCACTAGTAGTATAGGGACCTAACAACCTATATACTGTGTCTCTTGTCTCTTTATTGTTCATGATTTGATAATTGTCTTGATGAAAAGAACACAATAATAACTCAAGAAGAGAAGATCATAATCAAGAAGTAAAAAGACTATCACAAGCAATTATCATAAGTAGAGAAATCAACTATCCATCGATGCCCTAGATTTCTCAACATGGTTTCAGAGCTAAGGTGCTAAAGTCAAGGAGGGGCATCGAATCAAGGAGACACACAAGGATCGAGTGTCAAGATAGGGATCAAAGCGAGACAAAGAATACCAAGCGAGAGATCAAGATCTTCATCATACCGAGACCCTAGATCGAAGAAATCTACTTTAGCAAGAGTCTTGGAATCATCATCAAGGAGGAAGCAAAAAGAAAGACCAATACCCTAGATTGCATTTATGAGATCATCACTCATCCATCATCTAAGAAGTGGAAGCATTTCAAAGACTAAGGAACACTAGATTTAAGAACATTGTCATCATCTTCAAAAGGGTTTGTAAAGAAAGCTCTCTCTTATTAAAGAATCTTTCATGGAGTAGTCTTCTACTATCTATATCACTATCAAGATTAAGAAGGAAGCAAGTGAAGAATGTAACATCTACTCATATATGACTTCATCTGAATCTATCAAAATGTCTTTTTGCAAGGAAAGCAACAAATTAGTTGGAACTTCAAATTTTCTTGCATTGAAGAAAAGAACCGACCTAAACCTTATTGAGAATGAAGTTATGGATCACATCAAGGGGTCAATAACCAACCTCCCAAGGAAGATACTCAAGCACTTGCTAAATTCATGAAAGGGGAAGTGAAGGCCCAGAGGATTCTCATAGAATCCATCAAAGACTCTCTCATCCCATATGGATCAAATTAGACAGTTCCAAATAAATATATGACAAATTGGTAGAGTCGTTTTCCGTAAGTATCGCAAGAGAAGTCATCTCTCTAAGGCAAGAACTCTACAAATTGAAGATCTCAAAAGAAGAGGAAATAACCTCATATTTACGAGGATTTCAGAAATAAGAGATAACTTCAAGATCTGGGTGAAATAATGTCTGCCAAAGAAATGACCATTGTAGTATTAAAAGCACTACCGAGGAAAGGGGCAACTTCACTTCAAGTATTTATGGGAAGTTTAGCCACCCCTTCCCAAGATTGGTCATTGTGCAGGATTGAAGAAACCAGACTAAAGGCAAAAATTGGTGTAGGATCTAATGAGCAAAATCAAGCTTATGCTACTACGACAAAAAGAAAGGAGAAATTTGGTCCTCGGAAGAAAAAGAAGAACATGGCCAAGGTGCATTGCTATGGATGTCAAGAATATGGGCACTATAGAAGAGATTGTCCTAAACTTAAAAGGGACAATAACAAGAGATAAGGAAGAAGCCCATATTACCAAAGAGGTGGAAGAACATGGGACGAAGAAGCCTAAGGAGGAAGTGAGAGATCTCTACTATGACTGAGATAATCTCCTTCACTAAAAGGTACTCCTTTGTTGTGTAAATTATAGATAGGAAGCATTAAAAATAAGTTAAGATGCATCATATCAGAGTATGGCATCATGGTAGAAGCATTAGAAGCTCGTGTCATAGGCAACATGAAGGATGTCGGGAACAAAACCTATGGCAGTCAACTATGTAGGATATAGCTCTTGGAAACCTCATTGAAAGCTCAAGTGATACTTATGGAAAAAGGAAGAAGTCATCTAGGAAAAGGGTCATCATACATCTATCAAAAGGAAACATCTGTTGATGGGGATACTTTAGATCCTCAAGATTCTCTGATGGAATCTTCATTGAAAGGATCACCGACCATGAGGGGAAACAAGTGTTTCATCAAGAATTCCAAACTTGTGGAATTCATGGGATGATGTTATCATGACATAACAGAGAAGCAGGTCAACAGAATGAAGCTCCTTCATTCAAAGGAAGCTATTGCAGGAAGTGTGGATGACCCAAAGGAAAGATGAGGCATGAATGCTTACATTTGATATTATGGAAGTCATGTCATATGGTTCCAGGCAACATGGATCAATGCTCTATCTTGAGAACCATGATCAAAGTAAAGATCTCCTCCCTCAAAGGGTGCAGGAATGCATGGGTAACATATTTACTAGATGAAATTAGTATAATATGGAGTATGAGGTGAATGACTACAATTGAGGAACTCTAATTGGAAGTTCTTGGGAATCAAATATGTGAAGAAAGGAAGGAAGGGATCGAAGAACATGCAACAATGGAAAAGGCAGGCAACATCCGAAAGTTCAAGAATATTTGACAATGATATCTCCCAAAAAGATATGAAGACTTTGATAGAAGTCTGGAAAAGATAGAGACCCTTGACAATACATATCTTTAGGAGATGTGTCAACATGTATGCTGGACGCTGATGCCTACAGGAAGATGTCATGATGAAAGACCATCACAAAGGTAATTATGATTTAAGTGTTCATTTCTTATTTGTGAGTATTTGGATGGGCTTATGAAAGGTTGCCAAAGGGAAGAACTGTGGATGTCTTCCAAGAGGACCATGTAGAAGGATGTAAGATCATTCCGAAGAAGAAAGCATGATGAAGGCAACATAACATGAAGCAAGGCCAGATGTAGACTTATGGATCCACTTTATGATGAAAGGAATGATGACATGACTAATTCATGGATGAAAGTCATGGATGGTTTTTACCCTATGAAGAAGTCCCAAACGATGAAGACTCTGTGGCAAAGAAATTCATGACATCAAAGTAAGGAGTTCTTCAAGCAGTTAGTTGTCCCATCATTTCCACCTAAAGAGCTGCTGTAGGTCCCTAATTAAGAGGGAGCTTGGAAACAAGTTTCGTACTCGGAAGAAACTTGGAAATTCCTAAGCCAAGAGGGAGCTTAGGTACATTCCTTCTGTAGGAATGAGTACATTATTTTATTGGAATAGATATGTCCTCCCTAATTCAGAGGGAGAGATAGACACATCATTCTGGTCTTCACCTGGGAAGACAGAATGGAGGATTGGGTAATTATTTGGCATCCAATGCTCTTTGAGGATGAGATAGGGCATACAAGATAAGAGTAGTCGTAGAGGACCGATATTCTTTGAGGACTCGAGAATCCAAGATAAGAATAGTCTTGATGGAACACACCTTGATAACCCGGGTGGGGTATGTTCCAGGAGAGACAATGATGAGAGTGTCTATAATGGTTCTCGCCAACATTGAGCTCAAATCTTGTGGAGAGATAGAGTTGTTAGTTAAGGCCTTGCTATATAACAATGCTGGTTGATATGATGCTATACAAATGGGTTACCAATTCGATTCTTCTTATGAGTTCTTCAGATTGAGAATGACCAAGTGCCATTATGAATACCTCCCTAGTTAAAAGGGAGTGTTGAAAAGTGTAACTAGGTTCGGTCTTCACAATGACATGTAATTGTGATTTTATGTAAGAGATGTAAAGAAGAAAAATAAAATTATTGTAATGCTTGCAACATGGGTTTCATGAGCATGAGATTTTATCTTTAGTTGAGGCTCGCATTGAGAGCCCTTAGGGATATTTTCATCTAGTCATAAGTCTAAAGAGTCATTGTCATGTAATGGAGGCATGTTACACATTGTAAAGAGTCATACTTGTCTTTGTAAGTAACCCTCCTTGTCACTAGCCCTCACTCAAGTTGGCCTTCAACGAAGAGATAAATCTAGAAGATGAATTCGGCCTTTCTCCAAGGAATCATGTCAGCCTACTTTAGAGGTCATGTTGGCATAATAGACATGGACAAACAAGTATATATACCCTTACTCAGCCTCATTTGGAGTAAAGAAATTCGGTGAAGCAAGTCTAAGAAGTAGTGCGAGAAACATACTAATAGAAGCCTCTACATCAGCGAAGCAAGAAGGAAGGATAACAAAGAACGTTGTGGACATGCGAAGGTAGCAGATCCGAAGGTGTCAAGAGAAGGTCGAAGGATTGCATCCACATTGAGGTGATCTTGTTTGGGTGGAAGACTTCGCTAGAAGAAGTCGAGCAGAAGTGTAACGAGTCTCTCTCTTAAGGAGACTATTCAAGGAGTGAAAGTCATCTAGGGTTTTTGTGGTAGAGTTGCAGACCTATAAGAAGAGGCCGAGAATTTGAAGGAAGTCGAGAAGAGGAAGAGGAAGAGCATCGTTGAAGAGGAGGTTAGTGACTTGGTCTTGGGAGGACTCTAGTGTCAAGGGTCTTTGTCATGGTCTTGGTATTTGTCAATTGAAGGTTCTATAAGAAGAATGGTTTCGGCCCTGGCTGACAAGCCTATATACTGTGTCTCTTGTCTCTTTATTGTTTATGATTTGATAATTGTCTTGATGAAAAGAACACAATAATAACTCAAGAAGAGAAGATCGTAATCAAGAAGTAAAAAGACTATCACAAGCAATTATCATAAGTAGAGAAATCAACTATTTATCGATGCCCTAGATTTATCAACAAATAGGAGCCGTCCTAATGCAAAGAGGTCATCCAATTGCATTCGAAAGTCGGAAGCTAGAAGATACAGAAAGGCTTTACTCCATATATGACAAAGAAATGTTGTCCATCATGCACACATTGGCAAAGTTCAAACAATATTCGGTGGGTAATAGGTTCGTAGTCAGGACATACCACAATAGCCTGCGACATTTCTTGGGACAAAGGGACTTGAATGAATGATTGCAGAAATGGGTAAGCAAAATTCAAGCTTACAATTTTGACATCGAATATGTGAAAGGGAAGAAAAACATGGTGGCTGATGCACTCTCCTGGAAACCAACGGCTTGCACCCTCATGGAAGATTGGAAGGGGCACTTCTCCGTCGAATATGCTAAGAACCAATTTGCTTGCACGCTTTTCGATATGATTATCCAGGATGACAGGTACAAAATAGTTGATGACATCATTTACTATAAAGACGATATATCTGGTCCCTAAATCTACACTTAAGGAGAAAATTATGAAGGTTACACATGATATTCCTTCGGCTGGACACCAGTGGTTCTTCAAGACATATCGAGAAATCCGAGAGTGATTCTCGTGGAAGGGACTCAAGGAAGATGTGATAAAATACGTCAGGGAATGCATAGTATGTCAGCAAAATAAGGTTGAACATACACCTCCCATAGGTCTTCTCCAACCTCTACCCATTCCAGAACAAAAATGGGAAAGCATATTGATGGATTTTATCACTGGATTACCCAAAGCATAGGGAAAGGATTGCATATGCATCATGGTGGACAGATTGACTAAATTCACACACTTCTTTGCTATCTCTGTAGATTACTCAACCAAGCAAGTGGCAAAACTCTTCTGCAAAGAAGTCTTCAGATTACATGGGTTGCTGAAGAACATAGTCAGCGATCGTGATAGTAGATTCGTGGGCGCATTCTGGTAGGAACTTTTCAGACTAGTTGGAACTAAGTTAACCCCTAGCACCAACTACCACCTGCAAACTGACGACCAAACAGAAATTGTAAATAAATGGATTGAAGGGTATTTGCGCAACTATGTGATAGGTCAGCAGAAGGCATGGATCAAGTGGTTGTACCTTAGGGAGCATTGCTACAACACCACCTACCACTTATCCATTGGAATGACACCCTTCAAGGATCTATATGGGTATGATGCACCCTCCAACGATAGAATCTTCAGAGACAACATGTCACCTCTTGCCAAGGATTGGATACAGGAGAGTTAGGACATTCTTAAGGTACTCAAGGAGAATATTCAAGTTGCTCAGAGTCGACAAGATGTACGCAGACCAGCACCGAATGGAGCGCAGTTTTGAGTTAGTGGATCTTGCTTTCCTGTGATTGCAACCTTATTGACAGTCTACACTCAAGAAGAGCGGGGTAGAGAAGCTGAAGCCAAGGTTTTATGGGCTTTACAAAATTCTCCAAAGACTGGGTGAAGTGGCGTATGAGTTGGAGCTACTGAGTGATAGAAACATTCTCAATGTATTTCATGTATCGTGGCTCAAGAAGGCTATAGGTTAGCATGTCACCACTTCTATTGAGTTGCCACCATTAGATGAGGAAGGACAATTGGAATTGATTCCAGAAATGATCATGGCCGTTTGAGAAAAGAAGTTAAGGGGAAGGTTAATTCCGGAGTACCTCATTAGATGGAAGAATTTACAGGAGGAGGACGTGACATGGGAAGGAGAACGGATTCTGCAGCACCCAAATTTGCAATTTGCTTGAGGGCAAGCAATTTCGTGCAAGGGGGACTGTGATGTCCTCAACGAATTGAGGACCAATGGACTTAGTAGCCTATCTGTCCCTGTAGGCTATAATCCTTCAAAAAAGGGGATAAAACCCCAAAAATCCCCCATTATGGGCAAGTTTTGGGTAAGTTGGGCAAAGTGTGGATTCATTTTGGATCATCAAGTGTGGATTATTTCCTTTGTTTCTGAGCATTTGCTAACAGGGTCAATGGACCTCTTCTCTCTCATGTCAATTTCGGTGGTGAAAGATTCCACCCTAGTTGACATTTCCATTTCCTTCAATTCTGTGCAGGCAGTACGATCCTCTTTTTTCCTTTGTTTGGGCACAAGATACCTTGGAGAGGCAGCACATTCTTCTTTTCTGTTTTGGGCAAAGGATCTGAACTACAGTGTGGAAGATTTGCAAACTTTTGGTCGAAGAGGACAACGAAACTTGTGACAACGAATCTCTGTTGGAAGAACGAATCAGGTGATCTCGATCTGGGCAATGGAGTTCCTTAGGGTTTGGTTTTTGGTTACTTGTCACTTGGGTTTGGGTACAAAGATAGGGTAGCGAATTTTGTCGGCATAGTGAAACCTCTGAAGAAACAACGAAATCCTATACTTGCCTCGAAATTGTTTAAGATGACGTGACCTTGGACGTGATGCATCGATCGACTCTTCTGATCATTCTATGTGGCTCAAGGACGGATGCTCTCTAACGATAGAGTGGTTTTCGGGATAGATGCCACAGAACTAGCGAAGATTGGACAGATTTAATGTTCTGGCCAAAGGCATAGGAAACATGAAAACATTCGGAGCTGTTAAGGCGTTACAACGGTTAATTGTGACATATTGAGTCTGCAATTTCCTTTGGGAGACTGTGAAAATCTGCGTGTATTAGCATTTGAAATAAAAATCTGCATTGAATCAAATCAGCGACATCCTCGGAAACCAAGGGTTTGACTCACAACCGTTCGACTTGAAGTTCATTAGAAAGTTCCAGCATAGGGCCCACAGGTTAGGGACAATTTTTTTTTTGGAATATTATTATGTCATAGGGTAAGGGAGTGATAGTTATAATATAGACTGCCCAAAATTATATTTTTTTTTTTATTGTGGATCGAATATACCTTGTTTGTGATGTTGGGTTGGATTAGATCTACCCAATAATAATTTAAAATTTATTTATTCTTGATCGCAACTATATATGAATTTAAAACCTTGGGGGGAACTAGGGCTACATTACAACATCTGGCCAATAGGGAATGAACTTTCAGAGTTTAGCACTTGGTTTGTGTAAAGAACCTCTCTAATGCCATTTGTAATAAATGTGAAGGATATTATGCAGAGGCATAACAAATAAAGAGACTCTAAGTGTAAATATTCACAAGGATTCTCTTTCTCTATATAGCCTGGTCAGGTTTCCCTCGTGGTTGAGTGCTTTGAATTACTAATCGTGGTCAAGTTGTCGAGCTAGATGTCTTTATGGGTATTGTGGGCCTCACTCAATGTCTCCATCGTGTTAGGTTGCCAAAACTGGAACTGGTTGGTTTACTCTAGGTACCTTCATTGGAATAAGTGGAAGTGCTTGAGGGTTTTCTAAGGAATTTTATTTCAAAAGAGTATCTATATATATATATATATAATATTATATATATATATATATAAACATGAAATTGTCTTGTTATAAATGATACACTCAGAAAATAAGCTTGACCCACCCTCAAGCACTTAAGTGAAGAATAGGGTTTGTTGTTATCTTGCCAACAATATACAGTAATCCTTCCAATGACTACATTAATAATTTTTGATATAAACAATGGCCACATTTGACAAACCCCACATAGGGGAGCATAATGGCCAGGATTTGAATTTGGGTTATTGTTGAAACAACCATTTCAAGTGAGCATTAGACCACAACTCGATGAACATATATATGTAGTGAATGATGATACAGGTGAATATATTGATGTCTTTATATGGTGCTTGAAGAGATGGGTCATGTTGAGTGGTTGTGACCTTTAGGGTTTAATTAATGTAATTAAGTATATTGATATTGTATATTATTTAATACTATGTATAATAAAAAGTCCATCACTCTGTACATTTAAGTTCACGGGTAATAAACTCCTAATTGGAAATTGGCTACTCGACCCCAGAACCTAGAGAAACGAGAAGGTAAAATATTTATTATGCTTTATTTGTCAATATCTTGACTTGAGGAAGACCCTTAGGGAGGGTGAAAATAAGAAGTGTAATGAGATGGTGATTCCTCAAAGAAGCAAAAGGTAGACTTATATATGTTGAACCGCTAAAATGTATAGGATGTGAGTTTGATGAACAAGCCAAGTTCTATGTCAATGGTGGAATGGTCGACTTTTTAGCCAACATTGTCTCTCATTTAGGTGGTGATTCAATGGTCAAAATAAAAGATGGTGATGTGACGTTACATACATCAATCTTTTTGGATAAAATTTACCTCTATACATTGATTGAAGACCTTGTTTTGGAGTGGGTTGCAAACGTCTTGCTTGCTCGAAGATTTTGCTTTTATATTTGAACAAGCAAATTTGATGTAATATGATGATTATGTGAGCATGTTAGAGACAAAGTTGCTCGGAGTGCTCCCTCTGGAACTGTGCTCTAAGAGGGACTGCCCATGGGAGTGGCTTCGTAAATTTGGGAGCATGCTCTGGGGTTCCCTACCACTATGGGGGAGCATGTTGCCCCCTGGGATGCTCTTGGAGCAAGGAGCAGTTTCCCTAGGCACCCCTTGGATGCTCCCTATGTGCTCCTTGGGCACTCCCCAGGTGCTGCCTAGATACATTGAACCATGATTATGTTTTTTGAGTATGTTTGACAAAAAATGCTGGCAATTAATGCTAATGTTCACATTTCTTTTTTATCCTTCTACTTAAATTTTTAACATTACCATCAAGGATAAAAAGGAAAGATAGAGGAAATGTGAGCATTGTTTCAACATGTTTGAAAGTGGTTCCAACCTCATTAGACTTCCAATGGAGAAAGTAGAATTTTATATCCTTTCAAACTTCAGTAGACTTAACAGCTTTCAGGATTTCAGAATCGGCGGGATTGCAGCATTTTCATTGGATTCTATCATGTATGAGGTATGTGATTGGCATTAATTAAGAGCACCAAGCCCTTGTCATGGCCTCAGAAAAAATGTATCCTTCACTCCCAAAGTCATTGATTAAGAATGTTAAGCTTTTACTACCAATTTTAAGGCTTGGATTAGGAACTTCCATCAAAATTCACTGGATTATTCATAATGCTCTCTTTCAAAGTTACAATAAATATTAAAATCATTACTGTAAAATGGATGATATTTGTAACTTCATATAATAATATAGTATTCATCTATGAGTAGGACAAATATGCATGTTTTCATATATTATGCAACTAATTTGGCATTGTGTATGTTGGAAAAAAACTCCTGGTTTTTTTGGGAAATGGTGCTCCCAGCACTTCCGCTTCTGCTCAAATATGTATCTTTTCATATATTATGTAACTAATTTGGCATTCTTTATTTTGGAAAAAACGCTCCCTGGATGCTCCACATCCCAAGGTTTTTTGGAAAATGGTGCTCCCGGCACTTCCACTTCTGCTCCACTCCCATGCTCTGACAACATAGCTACTCACTACTGCATCTGTTACAGTGTAAAATATGTGGACCAGTTTCGTTAAAATAAACTTCCACAGGCATGGTTTGCAACCTCATATTCAAGTAACTCGTTAATAATTCCGAGACCAATGAAATTTGACAATTTTGTGACTGTCCCTGATGATTGGTCCAAAATAATAAGAATTCTTTTACACGAATAGCATCAAGAGTAGATCAGATATATAACAATGTTTGAATTTCATGATGAAAAGAATCTCAAGAGGAGCTTATACAACAGTTTTTAGTGCTGAAGTATCAGGATTGGCAGATATAACTTTTTATGAATGAGACACCAAAAATATGTGATCCGTAAGCCAGTTTTTAATGCAGTTATTCATAAGAATAACCACTGTTGTCACTAGCAGAAATTCAAAAATAATGAAAAAAATTGAAATTTATTGTGTCTTCCTTACTTTTCACAAGAAAAACTGCCATGTTGACTTTAGAATCAAATGCCTAAATTGTTGTTGCAATAAGATTAATTTGTTTTACTTCCCCCTACATCTCGCCATTGATTGTGTAAATACTAGAAATTACTTTGCCGTTACAAAAGAGAGAAAAAAAAGTTTGAACTACTTTTCAAAATTTTCTTGTCGCCTTATCGCAAATTTCTTAAGAAGTCTCAGCTTTCATAATCGGAAATTCCTATAGCTGAACATTTAATCACAAAGGAAAATGCTTTGAAATATTTACTCCGGGAAATTAAGTGTTAGGTTGAAGGAAATTCTTTTGTTTATTTCAATTTATCTTGGTATCTGGAAATATTCTATTTTTGAGCAGGAGAATTTAGCATAAATCAATGGATTTTACCTCCTTTGAAAGGGGCCGCTAATGTATATCAATGAATGTAATAAATGAGCTTATTGTTCTATGATTTCTGCCGTTATTATGTTTCTTTCCTTAGATTTGTCAAATTTTTAATGGATGGTTGCGATGTATTTGTACTAGTACATCATTTTAACCCTGGATTAGGGGCTGAAACTTGATTATCTGATTATCTTGCACATGCATACCAATGAATGTAATAAATAAGCTTATTGTTCTATGATTTCTGCTGTTATTCTATTTCTTTCTTTGGATTTGTCAAATTTCTAATGGATGGTTGCGATGTATTTAAATTGTATACTAGCACATCATCTTAACCCTGGATCTACTAGGCGATGTATTTAAATTTTATACTAGCACATCATCTTAACCTACATGTCATCTTAACCCTGGATCTACTAGGCATTGAGGGGATCAAAATGAAACCAAGGGATGAATCGGGATGAATCTCTCGGTGCTTAAAAGACCGGGCCTCAGATGGATCTATTATATATTTATTCATACATTAAAAAAGGCTGGCTTGTTTTTTTGTCATTTTATTGTTATGGACACCTTTTTTTTCTTAATTTTGGTTTAACTTTATATGTGTTACACTAGTAGATATCACACATCTTGATCCCATCCACACTGGGCACACTGGGCTATAGAGTGCACCTCACTTCTCTTGTTTCTCAATCAATTGAGAAATGTATTGGAATATAGCTTTAGCTAGCAATTAATGCTTCCGTAATGGTTGCATTTCTGGTAATCTGCATATTAAAGTGAGTTTGTCAGTATAATGCTTAATACTGAGATAGTTACAGCTTATAACACTAAATGTGCCATACGCTGATTCCTCCAAATGATGCCTTTCGATGTTGTTAGTAGTGGGATTTTTGTTTACCTAGAGTTGGTGAGATATGGAGAAGCAACTGTAGTGTAATAACAATTTGAGTTATTTTTATTCTACATCCCACTTATTTAGCTTGGCATTCCATTAGGAGTATATATATCTGGACAACATTTGACAAATTCTTTGGGCCCTTAACATGCCTAATGATCTACTGGAACAGAGCCTATATTAATGCAATTTATTTGCAAATATGTATGGTATTCATTAAAATGCCTGAAATGCCCCTCTGCCAATCCTGAATTATAGGAGCTGATTTCACAACATCGTGTATATTGATCCAGGTAGAGAAAAAAGGGAAGAATGGAACATGCTTGGAGTACAAAACTTGAGCAAGTTCCCATTGTGTATCGGTCGGGACTTCACATTAATTCCCAGCTCTATTTGAGGAACAAAAAAGTAGTGTTCTTAGATTCATTGTCTAAGATCAACCGCAGAAATTGTGTCAAAAGCATCAATACATTTCAGGCATTGACATGGAAGAGCAAAAGTCGGAAGTGCGTACCCAAAGCATTAGTGAACAGTGTCTATGATGCATACAAAAATGAAGCTGAGGTGACAAAAAATGGTAGTAATTTTGCCGGTACTATGAATATTGAAAACACTGCAGTGACAGAAGAAGCAGAAGATATGCCAGAGAAAGGAAGCAAAAAAGAGAATCACGTAGAAAAATATGGTGTGCAGCCTCTTAAATGGCCTTTATGGCTGCTTGCTCCCTCGATGCTTCTTGCTACAGGGGTCATTCCTACCCTCTGGTTACCGTTTTCTTCAATATTATCAGGAACCAGCGTGGCTAGTCTTCTTTCTTTGACAGGACTTGATGGTATTTTCAACATCGGAGCAACTTTCTTTTTTCTTATGGCTGATAACTGTGCACGCTCCAGGAAGGGCAATGTTTCTTATTTCAAAATCCCTTTTAGTTATAAATTTTGGAATTTTGTTTTGAATCTGGTGGGTTTTGCCATTCCTTGCTTAGCATGGGCTGCTTCATACAGCGGCGTACTCCAACCAAATGTTTGCCTGCTCTCATTTGCCACAATGTTAGGACCTTACCTGATGCTACTATCGGTGCAAATGTTAGCTGAGATGCTGATGTGGCACTGGAAATCACCGGTTTGGCTTATTGTACCTATTGTGTATGAGGCCTACCGGTTTCTGCAGCTGATAAGAGGCCTGGACTTGGGAATAGATCTTGGTGCACCTACTTGGTTAATGGAAGGAATGAAAGGTCTGGTAGCCTGGTGGGTGCTTGTGTTTGGAATGCAACTCATGAGGATTGCATGGTTTGTGGGCAGTGGACAGACAAGACAGGAAGTTTAATTCGGAATCAGGATTGCTAGTTGTTAATCAAACGGTTTTAAATGGGGACATTCGCTTGCCTGGGGGAACATCAACAGAGTCCAGGTATTTATGATGCTTAAAGAAAAAGAATTTGGCTCTGAGCTGATGACTTGGCCTGTAAATAGAATTTGCCTGGACCCTGTTACCATTTTATGTTATTAAACTTATTTTGAATTCTGTAATTTGGCTATCCTCACACCTCTGGTTCTTGCACAGCTTTGAAATGTTTCTAGTATATTGGCGTTGAGGTTTTTATTGCTGCCTGGTTTGTTTTATTTAAAGGTTCCATTGGCAGCTGCAAACAATTTATGTGGTAGCTTTTTGCAGCTCCAATCCAACATTTAAGCTGGACATACGGGTATTGTTGTATTTATCTCTAAAAATAGAGGCACTTTGCCATAGAATACACGTGAATATTGTAAATTTTAGGCAATGCTCCTTACATTCATGAAACAACTGTTGCAAATATTTCTACTAGTTATTTAAGGATTAATGAAAATGCTTCCTATTATGGTTGTCTACATCTCATCATTAATGCACTACTACCATTATAAGGGTATATATTTCTATCCAATTTGGAATAGGATTTTATAACAAATGATTTTTTAAATTTGTTTGATTTGCATGCATCGAATCAGAAATTTGTGTGAAACAAATGATATTTTAAATTTGTTTGATTTGCATCGAATCAGAAATTTGTGTGAACGTTGGTTTCATAGAATTTGCCATGAAGAATCTAATGCCTTGCACTACATTGCGATATTGAATTTTTGTATCTTATCCATATTATGGTCATATTCAACGTCTAGGCTGAGTTTGGAATATGTTAATTTGATAATATCGTCTTTTTGGGTATTTAGAGATATTCCTCGTGTTTCTCATATTCAGCGTCTAGGCTGAGGTTGGAATATGTTGGTTTGATAATTTCGTCTTCTGGGTATTTAGAGATATTCCTCTTGTTTCTATATGATTTGTTATGTGAGTATCTTTTTGCTAAAATGTATTATTATTTTTTTTAATTTTATTTTCTATATTTTATTAATTTCGGTTTCTTATTAATGATGTTTTCCAAATTGGTGCTTGAACATGAAATGGAAAGTTAAGTTTACTGGTTATTTAAGAATTAATGAGTTTCATTTTAAAATGCTTCTTATTATAGTCTTCTACATCTCATCATTAACACAACCCAAATCACTACCATTATAAGTGCCTATATTTTTATCCAATTTGGAATAGGATTTTTATAACAAATGATTTGTTTAATTTGCATCGAATCAGAAATTTGTGTTACGAGTTAAAGTTCTTTTTGTAATGATTCTGCTGACAAAATGGCACTATGCAAATTACAGAAATAATTGAAATAATAATTATGGCAAGTAAAAATGAATCATTACGTCGAAAGACACTCTACGTCAGTAGGGGAAGGGGAAGGGGAAGATGTGTAGTTAAGTAAGGGTAAGTAAGGTGAAGATGTGTATGGCGTAACCTTAAATTTTAAAAGGGGAAGGGGAAGATGTGTAGTTAAGTAAGGGTAAGTAAGGTGAAGATGTGTAGGCGTAATGTATTTTTTAAATATTAGATGTATTACACATTACATATGGCAGGGCAGGGATATACATAGAAACATACTATAACATACAAAAATAGTAAAGGGAAGATTTAAATATCAAATGTGTTACACATTACATATGGCAGGGCAGGGATATACATAGAAACATACAAAAAATTAGATGTGTTACACATTACATACATTAGGGATATACATAGAAACATACATGGTTTTTGAAATCAAAAGTAAATGTATGCACTCATTGGGGTTTGTCGGCTGAATTTCAATTTCTAATGTTGGTTTTTGAAATCAAAAGTAAATGTATACACTCATTGGGGTTTGTCGGCTGAATTTCAATTTCTAATTTTATTTTAGAGCATGGAATTTGATTTTATTTTGATTTCATTAAAAAGGGTGCATATTTTGCTTTCATTTTCCAGGGACGAGTTTAGGTTTTTAATACATGTTTGATTTTGTTTAGATTTCCTAACCCGTTGCAGATTTCATTAGTTGTTTGATTTCATTTAAAAAAAAAAAAAAAAATTGAAATCCCACAAAAAAACCTTTAAATGATATACTGAACACGACAACCACTTTTCTTTCTCTTGTTTTCTACATACAGCATAAGCAAAACAAACGGTATGTAAACCGTAACTAGGGTAAAGCTACATGCAACATTTCTTTCTACATGTGGCAGAAGCAAACATCAAAAGTATGTAAACCCTTACTATGGTAAATCTTCTAGCTACATAGCTTTTTACATGCATCAGATGTAAATCAACATTAACTAGGTAAACCTGTTTTCATCATTGCTTGGACTCCTTCATTTTTCAGTTTTTGAATTTTACATGATTTTTATTCAATAGTTATAATTTTGCAATATCATTTTTATATTTTTTCGGCTGATTATAAATTTTAGTTTTTAATCTTTTTCACTGAATCTATTTATTTTTTTGTAAGTTTGATAGGATTACATCTTCATGTCTATCACTCTGATGGGAGACAGGGAATTAAATCGGTGACTTCACATTAAACAGCCTTAACAGAACACCTGATCACCATCTATCCTAGACTTTATAGACTTCACTGAACTTATTCATTATTTGAATTTGAATTTTTTAAACTTTTAAACTATAAATGCTAACTTGGTTGGGGTCATCAAGGTAGCAATTTGAAAATTATAAATTATAAATGCTAACTTGGTTGGGTTCATCAAGGTAGCAACTCAGAGAATGTTTTTTGAGTGACGAAACCATAAAACAAGAAAATTCCAACTTGGTTGGGGTCATCAAGGTAACAACTCTGAGAATGTATTGAGTAGCGGAACCATAAAACAAGAAAATTTTAACATAATCGTTTTAGGTTGAAAATACTCAAACATCTTAGCTTGAAGTTGAATTGAATCTACCGTTATTTAGCTAAGCATCTTAGCTTGAAGTTGCATTGAATACTCAATTATTTAGTTGAGGAGGTTAAAATTTAATATGCAAGGGAGTAAAGATTCAGAATCTTGAAAAAAATGTCAAAGAGGTTAATTTTTTTAAAGGAGATAGAATGTTAGGGAAGTTAAAATTTGTAAAACAAAGGGTAAGGTGTGTTAAAAAACTATTCGGAATGTTTGAAAACAAAAGTTTTTGAGTAATTTTTTTTTGAAAGGTGGTTATATTTTGTAATATTAAAAAATGTCATTAAATATTGTAAGAAAATCTGGAAAAATCTAAATAATTTGGACAAATTTAAATTTTAGTTTTAAGTCATCAATATTAAGCCATCAATATTAAGCTTTAGACCGTTGAGGTGGTTATGGTTTGAAATATTAAAAAACATAATTAAATATTTTAAACATTATAGTTAGGGTTTGGAATTTTTTTTGGTAAGGTGGTAGAGTTTGAATACTAGAATTTTGTAATGAGCTTGGGTTAGGTGTTCAAGGTTTTGAATATTGAGCTTTAAAATGTGGAGAAAAAACATAGTCAAGGTAGGTTTGGAATGTAAAGGAAAACAAAATTATGGTGGAAGTTCATAATTGAAAAAGAAAAAATTATGATCAAGGTTCATAATTGAAAGATAAAAAATAAATATGATCAAGGTTAACTAATATTAGAAAAAAATAATGAGTAGAAAAGTTAAAATATTAGAACTCTGCAATATTAAAAAGAAACTGTATAGAGATTTATGTGATTGGATTTTAAGGTTATTTTTTTCCCTAATGGATAAGAACATCTCTTTCCTCCTAAAAAGGTGCCCTCCCCTTAAAAGAGAGGGTAGAGAGTCTAGAGTATCTACACCTCTATATGTTAAATATCATTTTTATTGTTAAATAACCAATCTAACTCTGAATATACCAAGTGCCTAAAGGGATCAAATCTCTTTTCACTCTAAAACAGGTTTGCATCCTAAGAGATTTGATCTCTCTTTTCCTTTGGTATATTGAATTTCAAAATGTGAAGAGCAAAAATATAGTCAAGGTCGGTTTGGAATGTAAAGGAAAACAAAAATATGGTGGAAGTTCATAATTGAAAGAGAAAAAATTATGATCAAGGTTTATAAATTAATTATGATCAAGGTTCATAATTGAAAGATATAAAATAAATATGGTCAAGGTTAAGCTATAATAGAAAAAAATAATGGATAGAAAAGTTAAAATATTAAAACTTTCCAATGTTAAAAAGAAACTGCATGGAGATTTATGTGATTGGATTTGAAGGTTCTCTTTCCTCCTAAAAAGGTTCCGCCCCCTTAAAAGAGAGGGTAGAGAGTCTAGAGTATCTACACCTTTATATGTTAAATATCATTTTTATTGTTAAATAACCAATCTAACTCTGAATCTACCAAGTGCTTAGAGGGATCAAATATCTTTTCACTATAAAACAGGTTTGCATCCGAAGAGATTTGATCTCTCTTTTCTCTTGGTAGATCTGGAGTTAAGATGGATCTAAGCTGATGGTTAAAAATGTAAATTTAGGGAACAAACCATAAAAGTCAAAAGACAAAAATTTAAAAAGCATAAGTACAATAAAAAAGAAAAAATGACAAAAATTTAGAAACCATAAGTATAGAGTTTATGAACAGAAGTAAAGTTTACATGACAACCGTAGAAATCAGCCGTAAAAAAAAAAAAAAACTAGGCAGAAAAGACAAAAATTATAGAAATGATGACTATAGACAAAAGTGAAGCTTCGTATTACAGATATAAAGGCAAAAATTTAGAAATGGAGTTTATAGACAAATAAATCAGCCAAAAAGCCAAATATTTAGAAATGAAGTTTATGGACAAAGAAATTAGACATAAAAGTAAAAAAAGCAAGTAAAAAAGACAAATGTTTAGAAATGGAGCCTATGGACAAAAATAAATTTGCATGTAAGTGGTGAAGACAGTTTAGAAATGGAATCTATGGGCAAAATATAGCTTTATAACATCTATACAAATAATAAAAAAAACCAATATTGACATGAAAGTCATAGAATTCAAAAAGCTAAAACGACACAGCTTTAAAAAGCATTGTTATGGACAAAGGCAATGTTTATGTAATATCCTTAAAATATAAAAAAATGGTTTTTATATGAGTCATAAAGTCAAAAAGTTAAAATGCATAAAGTCAAAAAGTCAAAATGTATGATTATGGATAAATACAATGTTTACATGATAGCCATAAAAGGAAAAAGAATATTTATAATAATATATAGATAAAACTAAGTTTAAATGTCAGTATAAAAAGTCAAAAATCTAAACAATTGAAAGTTTCAAAGGCCCATGTCTAACAAAGCAAAAAGTGAAAAAGAAAAATTTCATAAATAAATATATTGATAAAACTAAAGTTTACATTACAGCTATAAAAAGTCAAAAAAATCTAAAAGACAAGTTTCAAAAGCACATGTCTAAACAAAGTAAAAGTGAAAAAGAAAAATTTCATAAATAAATATATTGATAAAACTAAAGTTTACATTACAGCTATAAAAAGTCAAAAAAATCTAAAAGACAAGTTTCAAAAGCACATGTCTAAACAAAGCAAAATAGCTAAAATGACAAAAGTTTCACAAGAATAAGTATGGACATGCTAAAGCAAGTGTTAAAGAAGGAAAAAATTGGTTTTTATTGGAGAAGAGCCGAAATGACAAAAGTTTCATAAGCATAAAAGTGTCAAAGGCTAGCTTTCTTTAAAGAGAAAATTGGTTTTTTTTTGGGTGTAAAGTGAAAATTATACAAGACAAAAAGAAAATTGTACAAAAGGAATTTCAATTTACAAAATCACATTTTAAGTCTCTATTTTATACATTTAAATGTGGAAATATCATGTAAATATTTTTGTCTATGTGCAGATTCTTATGGATTTTATAAAAGGTATTTTATGTTGTATTAATGATGTAACTTATACATGTCGACTTGAGTAATTATGTAAAGTTCTAAGTAGGAGTCCAAGTCTAAAGCTTTATTATAGAATATAATTACCATATATATGTTTTTTCTTTCCTTAGTTGGACATAACCCTCGATTCGAGGAAGGTTTAATTTCAAGGGTTATGACATGAAGAGTGGCACAGGGAAATCAAGAATTATTTTGGTGCATGTTTCTCTTACCTAAAAGATCCTCCAAAATCTAGGGATAAAATGTTTGGACACCTTACTTTGCATAATGTACTTACCTAACTTGTCCTCCACAATTAGTAAATGCATCATTAACACAAGGCCATGGAATGAATCCATGCTCTCCTATGCATGCAATTTCACTCTCTACCTATCTCCATTGGCATATTTCTCCTTGATGTCTATAACTATTCTACCTCTTCACTCTTTGATCCTTTAGTTGTTGGTCTGTACCTATCTCCATTGTTTGTCCTTTGGAGTCTGTAAGGGTTCTCCTTTCCTGCTCTTCAAGCCTCTAATTCTCGATCCCTTCATTTGTTTTGTAGTTGGTTCTATATGAATATGGCCATAATTGGGGCTACTAATTGTACATAAGTCTAGTTGTTGGGAAATCTTGGTAGAAAAAGGGTAAAAGTATGTTATTGAGTAGAAAGATTGCTAGGCTCATACTTGATTCTACTAATCATACATTAGTCTAGTTGTTGGGCAAGCTTGGGTGTAGAAGGGTAAAAGTATGATATTGAGTAGAGGATAAAAAACATGTGCTAAGCTCTTACCTATGTGAGGCTAGAGTTATGTTGTTTGGATTTTATAAATTGTGTAGGCATATGTGAACATAGATGATTGAATCCATGCTAATGTGCATTCATGAAATGTTCTTGGTTGCTCAATTGCTCATTTCCCTAAGTAAGTTAAGATTCCAAGTAAACTTGTAGGTAGCTTTACCTTTGTCATCTCATATCCTTGCTTGGGGGTGATATTTGAATAAAATGCCTATGATTGGGTGGTAAATGTTTTTTTGGAAATGATTCAACATGTTTATATTTATGTATAAAATAAGTATTAGATTTATTATTTGTTTGCTAAATTTCATATGATGTATTATATGCCCTGGTTTTCAAACCAGATACTTGCTTTACATAGTTATGAATCATGTAGTGTATATGTTAGAATGCATTGTCTTAGTAATTAGCTTGTGCTTATGTTTAATTTTTGAGCTTTGAAAGTGCATTGAGTAGTTTGGTTGAGGCAGAGCACCTTGCCATCTATTGAGAAATTAAGGGTTTTACGACAAGAAAAGTCCATTTTGATTGGAATCTATTGAGGTAGTTTATTCGAGTTAGAATAATTCATTACCCAAAAAGAAACTACACGTTATGTGATGGCGTAGTGCATGCATTATCCAAATGACCTAATAACTTCATTCTTGTCAGAATTTGATAAAGAAAAAAAATCTAGAGAATATATAGTTCTAGGCCGTTTTAGGATTTTTCAAGGTTCTAGGCTGATTTGAAGGCCCTCAAAACCCTTGAGGGCATGCATGAACTATTCCCTTGTATTTGTGTAGGGCACCTAAATTTTTGTCAAATTTATCACCTTGAACTCTGTTAATATGTGGTTATAATACAATTAAAGTGTTGTGATGTTCAAGCGAAAATAATTTGTTAATATATTAAAAAATACCTTGCATGTTAGGATAAATAATAATTTATTGTTCTATGTTGATGGGAGGAATTTGTTGTTGAAATAACCAAGAGCCATTTCATTGATAACCAAAAGCCACATCCACTGGGTGACTAATTTCCCAAAAATGGCTAAGTGCCATTCTACTGTGATCAAACAAGATATAATTGAGGCCTCCATAAATGGTTAAGTGTCATTTCATTAGGGTAAGAATGATAGGAAACTAAGTGCCATTATTCTAGTTAAAGGAAGTCATGTTAGCAAAATAATCAAAGAGAATATTAAACATAATGGTTGATTTCATAAATATCTAATGTGTTAGTGAATAGTAATAATGCTAGTGGAATAATTTAATGCCAATGGTATTGTAATTATCTAGAAACAAATTTTGGTTAATTCTTGTTTCATTTTGAAGAAACAATATAACCAAATGTGGAAAATTGGTTGTCATTTCACTAGAGAAGTAATTATTGTGGAATGATCGATTATAGTTACAATATAATGATTAAGTTGTTTCACTAATAGAAAGGTCAATTTCTTAATTCTTGATTATGTTCCATTTTGTTGCTAAGGTGGTGGTGAGACATGGTTTCCATGCATTAGTAAATGATAAACTTCCTAAAAATCTACGAGATCTCATTTTTTTAGTGAAGCATCATAATGATTGTTTTTTGGTGTTAGGAGAACAATTTAGTTTCAATGGTAGTTTCAATGTTTGATTTTTAGCATTGATGGATTGACCAAATTTCAAGATTGGAAAAATTGCTAACAATCAATGTTTGTAGAATGAAGAAAGTTCCATTTTGCTAGTAAAGGTAACCACATGCTAGTAGAATGTGTGGTTGTAATGTTAGGCATGGTTGGATTCTTGAACTTCATTGTGATTCCACTAGTGAATAAAATGCTTATTAGCATAATGATGCACTGGCAAAATAGTCAATTTCCCAAATTTGACTTTGTAATTCATTGGTAATGAGAATGTGTATTGATGAAATGTTTTCATTAGTAAAGAGAATGTGTATTGATGAAATGTTGTATCAGTACATAGGTCACACTCGCAAATTTGACTAAGTGTCATCTTGTAGTAAAGGAGACATGCTCGTGGAATAGTGTATTTGTGGAATAATCAGGAGTCTCGAATTCAATAAAGTGTCAGTTTGCTAAGGAATGAACCATGCATTAACAAAATGTTTCATTATTTTGATGTTGGAAAATGCCCATTGGAACCCTTAGTTGACCCATTTTCATCAAAATTGGACTATAGCACACATTGGGCCTTCAAAAATTATTAGAAGCAAAAAACCAATCGTAGAAAGGAAAACAGAATATATGGAGCACCATTTCCATAGGAATTTCTTTTTAACAAGTTTATGCAATTGAGAGAATTTGTTGAAAAATCATTTTAACAAGTTTAAGCAATTGAGAGAATTTGTTGAGAAATAGAACACTTTGAGAACTTTTCGAAAGGTATTAGAGCTAGCAACTGATTCGGATTTAAACAGGAATGTAACAAATTACAGAGATAACCATAAACACAAAGATGTAGAAGAAATAATACTTCATTCCATTAAAGTAAAATACTGAAATATGCTTACAAGCAGAAATGGAAATAAACCAGCTAGGGCGATGTTAGCTGATCTATGAGAAGAGATGTGGCAGCTACATGCCTTTGAACCGTGTTACAATGAGGCTCGAAGGCCTATTTATTGTTGAGAAGCAATGGAGAACCTTAAACATCCAAAAACCTAACCCTAGAAGATGAAACGCCAAACTGTGGGCCCCATTTGGGTAAATTGGTACATCAACTTCTCGGGGTCGTAACTTTGGCATACGATCTTTGTTTTACGCGCACAATATCTCATTAGAAATATCTATCCAAGAATTACAACTTTGGGAAGAGAAACATTGGTCCATAGTCCCATGTTGCTCGCAGTTTTCCCAAAAAAAGTCATTTAGGGCTTCAAAACGACTCTGGAAGTCCAGGACCCGAAAAAGCTGCTAAAAATAGTAAACTGTCTACAATTAAGGAAACTGAAAAGTTGAAAGAAACAATGGTGGGGATTCAAGTGGACTTGGTGGGTGGCCACCAATATCCACGTGGATCAACAACTCTCTTAAGTGTCAAGCAACAAATATTGGAAGGAGATTGAAGCTAAGTTGGAGCTCTACTTTGAGAACGAGACTAATTGTTGGAAAGACTTTCTAGAGAACAAATCTAGGAATGTTTATTATAGGCTAGATTTTGATATTTGATCAAATTGTCCTTGACCCAGATTTTGTATATTGGAAGTGCCAAAGTAGGGAAAGTTCCACTTAATAGAAACCATTATAAATGACTAGAGTATCCAACTTCAACCATCTTGAGTTCATTGGGAAGGTTACAATTATTTTTTTTGTATAATGAACAATATTATTAGTGTGATAGAAATTGAAGCAAAGTTCAGCCTCTAGATTTGATTTAACTAGTAAATCACCATGGTACCTTCTCATGAGATCTTGAGTAATTGCTATGAAGATATCATAAAAGAGGATGTACACATAAAAATAGAGACAATTGGAAAAATGGCCATGGTGTTTCCCAAATGAAATGACATAAATTGTGAGGGGTTTGTAGGGGAAGATTCATAATGAGAACACTACACCTTCAATGTGTAGATCAACCATGAAGTAAAATGTTGGAATACTCTAAGGTTGAGGATTGTATATTTAAATAATGGATTTATGGAGACTAAATGTATGTCATTGAAACATTATAGATATTTATGTGTGGATAACATGGACGGGTCAATGAAAACATAACAAGATTAACTAGACTTCATGTATGTTGTGATGGAGCTCTAGAGGAATAATGCTACACCCATGTAGATGCATGGCTCAATGCAAGTTTAGTCATGCACTAGAGTTGGAATATGTTGGCATTTAAATGTTATTAGCATCTCATTGCAATGGAATTGAGGTTTCTTTACTCCAATTTTAGATATGATGTCCTTAATTTAGATTCTTTCTTATTATTAGAATCTACTCTATGATTGAAATGGTTTGAAAGACCTTCTATCATCCTTCACTAAAATTGTGATTCACGATTACTTATTTTGATAGACTAAATAAATGATCATGTTGATAGGAAATGAATTATGAGCACAATATGCCATTGTAACAAATTGATAAAATGGTACTAATAGTGTTGAATAATCTAGGGAAATTAGATATAGTCGGATTCTTCTTTATTTTATAACAATTTGTGAAGCACTTTTTCAATTTAACTTGTTAGCTTGATATTATTCTCTTATTATTATTGTATGTGTGTTTGCTTCATCAAAATGCTTCCAAAACACAAGAAACAAGAACACAAGATATTGGTTCTCTGCCAGGGAAAAACCTCTCTCTCTTAGAGAGGAAAACCCTTTCATAATTTTCTCTTATTGAAGCTTCTTATTGATCAATGCCAAACCCTAGACCCTTGACAAGAATACCCTCCAAACAGAAGTCAAGTCCTTCCTTATTCCGACACTTTGTTTCCCGACACTTCGGCCTCCTTCTTCTAGCACTTTGTTCCCCGCCACTTCGTTCTCCTTCTTCCTTTAGCAACTGGTTATATACCTTGTTTATGTGAGCTATGGAAGAGATACTTATCTTTGATACTTAGTGAGATCCTTCACCTATGAAGATACCTTCCTTCTCTTGTCCAACTAAGCTTCTTCTTGATGTGTATTTGCAGACTTGATATGACAACACTGCAACCCTAATTTCTCGCATGTGTGGGAGTTTTCCTTGTATATTTGACTCCTTTTACCTTCGCTTGGGAAAGTCTCTTCTTCGATCTAGTGGGAGGCCTTATAGGCCTAAGTTTATAGCCCAAACAATAAGAGATATGAGATTGTTATGTTGCTGTTGTTATGACCGCAGAGAGACCTCCTTTTCTCGCACATGTGACTATGATTTACCCTTCGAAAAATCCTCTAAACTTTGGTTTTCTCTTCTCCTTCTTCGCTGCATTAGAGGCTCCTTTTACTTCGAATTTATTCACCCTTTTTCAGTCTTCCTTTTCTCGCCGATTTCAGAGGTATCACTACTTGTTGTTGGAGGAGTGGACAACCTCTATATATAGAGGTCTATCCCTCCTTTAGACTAACTTGAGGCCGATGTGGAGACTTTAGGTCGACCTCATTTTTCTTCTTTGGATTAGCTTCTTTTGGTGATGTCGTTGCATGCAGGACTTGTGACTTTTCTTGGAGGGATATCTTTGACTCTTATACAAATGTATACATAGTGTAACATGCCCTTAAGGGTCTTCAATATTTTATTTTGACTCTTTGACTTACCTATAACACTTTGACATGTGTTAAACCTATTTCAATGAACACGAAACTCATTGATAAATATAACAAAAATAATATTTCTTTTCTTGTATAAATACAAATATCATAAGTATATTTATGAAGAACGAACCTAGTTACACTTTCTTCAACACTCCCTCTTAACTAGGGAGGTATTCATAAATCATTACAAGGTGTTTTGATATTTTTAAATCTTGAAGAATTCAGATAAGAGAAACTAGATTGGCAATCCATTTGTTATATCATCATAGAAACCAACATTGTTTATAACAAGGCCTTAACTAACAACTCTATCTTTCCTAAGATTAGAGCACAATGTTGGCAAGACTAATGACTTATAGACACCTTAGTCATTGTCTCTCAAGGTACATACCCACCTGGGTGTTCACTGAGTGTGAGCTTCTAGGACTATTCTTGTCTTTGGTTCCCAACCCTCAAAGAATATCAGTCCTCTTGCCTACTCTTGTCTTGGATTCCCTACACATCCTCAAAGAGTATTGGATGGCAGATGATTTCCCAATCCTTCCATTCTTTCTTCCCAAGTGAAGGCAAGAATGTTGTGTCTATCTCTTCCTCTTAATTGAGGAAGACATGCCCAAGTTTCCTCTGTCAAGGAACTTGCCCAAGCTCCTTTGTAATTGGGAACTTGTTAGAACTCCCTCTTAGCTAGGGACTTGTCCATTCATCAACAAATTCTTCTTTGTGGGTCCTTTAACTGCTTGATCTCCTTTCTTTTGATGTCATGAAGTCTTTGTTTGAACTTCTTCTTGGTAGGGCACCGACCATCGATCACTTTCCTTCCCGACTTTGTCATGTCATTGCTCCCTTTGTTGAAAATTGCCTTCTTGATATATGTGAGGATCATTCGTCATTTGGCTACTCCTTTTTCATCTAACTATGCCTCAAAATATTTATCACATTTATGCCTAGTTGTACTTCCTTGTTCCCATACTTTGATTTTGTATCCCTTCATGACTTCATCCTGATATTGCTTCAACATCGAATAATGCTTTTGCTGGATGGCTTCTTAATCATGACATCTTTGTAGAGTTGAATCAATTATATGTAACTTAATATATCCAAGGCCTTCATAGGTGTCAAGGGTCCCTTGATATTTTTCTTCTTTTGTCAGAGTTGTCATGACTTCTTTTAGGAAACGTCTTTAATGGATCTTGTTAGATAGTGATTCTTTGTGACCATGGTGTTCTTCACATGCTCGATCTCTTTCTTCATTTTCTTCTTTTTGAATTGATTAGTTAACCACATTATACTCCTTATAGGAGCACTTCTTCATGTTGACCTTCATTGCATTGTACTACATGCCTTCGAGCATGTCAATGGTGAAAGAGATCCTTTTATACCTGATCATGCTTTAGAACTATTCCCATGACCCAATAATATATATATGAGGACATGAATTAAACTTTGATGCATACATACCTCATATTGATTATTCTTTGATCATCTTGGCTTTATTTGATGGTTCTTCTTGATTGGTGTAGCCTTTATTGCTTCATCTTTTCTTTCTTGCATATCATTCTTTTTTGCATCCCATGAATGGGACTCCCAATGAAACATTTGCTCTTATTCATGCACCTTCTTTTGAAGATTCTATCAGAGGATCTTGAAGACCCTTATCCTACTAATTTTTCTTCCTTTTGATGTAGAGGCCTTCTAAGATTTTAATCATGATCAATTATTCTTTTATTGTGGATGAGGTCCTATAATAGGTATGCTCCTTCTACATGAATATATTGAGCTATATCTATACCATGCTCCTATATTCTGGAAGTTTCTACTTAACCATTCATTCTATCCTATCTCTATATTCTCCTATGCTACTCAAAACTTTGAAAGAAGACTTAAGTAAATAGGTTGACTTAGTCATAGGATCTTCCTTCTACTGCTTCTTGTCTTCTTCTTTCACCTGTTGAGTTATGTGAGCTTCTTCAATTTTTATCTTGTTGCCGTTGTTGTCCTTCTTAAGTTTGGGACAATCCATTTTGTAGTGTCCATATTCTTGACATCCAAAGCATTGGACTTTGGACATATCCCTATTGCTTGTTCTTCGTGGACCAAATTTTCCAAATTTTCCCTTTCTCAAATGCTTGCTCCTTTGATCCAACACCATCCTTGGCTTTGAGTCTAGTTTCCTCTATCTTGCATAGATACCATAGATCACTTAGTGGGGTAGCTTCATTCTTGGAATATATGCTTGATGTGAAGTTTCCCCAATCCTCACGTAGAGCATTGAGTGCTATAGTTGTCATTTCTTTGTTAGACATGGCTTCTCCTAGTCCTTGAAGTTGATCTATCATCTCAAAGATCTTCATGAAGTAGGGAGCTATTCCTTCCTTTGATATATTCACCTTGTAAAAATCATTTCATAGAGATATCACTTCTCCAGTTGTGCTTACCAAGAATAGCTCAATTAGTTTATCATAGATTTATTTTGATGTTTCAAATTTGGAGACATAAAGGAATGAGAGCGTCTTTGATAGATTCTATTATAATCCTTTGAGCTCTTGTCTCATCCTTATTGTACTTGGCTAAGGCTTGAGTTTGTTCCTTAGTAGGGATAGTGGTATTCCCTTTGACGAGGTCTAAAGTTCATTCTCTTTGAGAAGTAAATAAATCCTCTTCTTCCATGCAAGGAAGTTAGTGGTCCCAACCAATTTGTTGCTTTCCTTGCAAAAAGACATTGACGTATGTTTAGGAGGGGACATATATACTTACTTGATAGAGTTTGAGATGTAGTGGACTTGCATTTGAAGACTTTATGGCTTGACTTCTTGGATCTTGATTCTCTTCAAATTTCTTTCTTCATATAGACTTTCTTGATGATGAGATTTGCTTGGAGAGTGATGACTTGTCTTGTATTTCTTCTTCCCTTGAAGATGGTGTAGCTGAAATGAATAGTAGATGGTAGAACTTCTTATCCTTGATGTGTTTCAGACTTATTGGCTTGATGCTTCAACCTTGTAGTTGTTCTTAAGATGAACGGTTGAGGATCAATCCCCTCATGATCTCCTCATATTCACTCGAGCCAATTCACTAAAGGAATCACATAGTGGCAGGTCAAATGCAGGGGTCAAACATGTAGGAGCAGAAGTCCGAATGCATCACGTTTCTCCAATTTTATTTCCAAATAACAAATCGTCAAGATAACACTTTTATTGTTAAGTTTCAAATTTGAATGAGGATTTATTAAAAGGCCTGTAGGTGTAGAAGTCTCAAACTGTTGAGCACACATTTTATATATAAACATGTATTCGCTGTAAAGGATTGAAGAGAAGTAATAGTTAAGTTTTTGAAGAATTGCGAAACAAACCTTTGTTCTCATATTCAATTAAAGTTACCTTTCTGTTATTCGATGCATATGGGAGTGTGGTTTACACCTGCTATATGCGGGGGGCCCTTACAAATAGTCGAGGTTTAGTTTATTTAATTTTATCGCAATCTGTTATTGCATTTCGTTCTAGTTTAGTTTCCTTGTTTCATTGTTTCATCATTTCATCATAACTCAGTTATTTCGTTTATCATTTCATTATTTCATTTGCACTTACATTTCTTTACAGTCGTTTAATGGTTTATTTCTTCAATTTTTTTTTTTTTTCCTCACTTAATTACAGTCAGTATTTTTATGCTTTTAGAATTATAACTTCTATATATTTTGTAGTCAACGTTAGAAGATTACTTTCATGCTTTTTAGAATTAGAGTTTGTATATACTTTACAGATAGCTTTCGAAGGATCGTTTTCTTGCTCTTAGAATCATTTGAATTTCAATACTTTTTTTTATAGCAGCAAGGTGTTTAGGATAGATTCATAATGGTAGAATGATTAACATAAGATGATTTAGAATTATACTTAATATAGGTATGACCTGGTAGATCAGTCTAACAATAACTTAACCTCCACTTATTAATTTGTAGAAACATAACTCTAATCTAATAGGAACCTAGATAACGAGAAAATCCCAAAACAAATATAACCATCATCTTACAAACTAAAGGAAAGGCTTCTAGCATATATAGTGCACTTTCACTTCATAAGTTTACCAACTCCGCTCAATAATTTATGCTTGAAATTTAATAACATTAAATTGACCAAAAATTTTGGAGCTATTGCTGGGGAAGTGTAAATAGAAGCCTAAAAAAAATCAAATAAAAACATGATATGCATAGGGAAAGAGACTCTAGAGGTAAGTTTGTAGGTAGAGGAAGAAGTTTAATTCCCACATCATCACTCACTCCACCACGACCACGTAGTGCCACACCACCCACACAAACTCGAATTTCATCCATAGTAGGCCAATATAGACTTCCTGAAATCTTGAGATCCAAAATCCAATCTAAAGGTTCACAACTTCATCAAAATAAGCTGTAATTGAAGTAGATCCTACATCTCCAACAACAAGAATATTTTTTCTATCTTCAACTGGAGAAAAAATTCTAGCTCAAGAGTTGGAAGTTCCTACTGAAGAAGAAGAAGAAGAAGAAACTTACTTCAAACCATTGATACAAGAACCATAAGAACTAGAAGAAAATCTAGATAATCCTGTTGTAGAACCGAATATTTATTCTGAGGAATCCATCATGGCTAAAGAAGGAGAAGGAGAAGTACACAATGTCAATGGTGAACAACATAGGCTTGGAGGAGGAGGAGGAAATAGATGAGATGGAAGAGGAGGTGGAAGAGGAGGTGGTAGAGGTATAGGAAGAGGAGATCCAAAATGTTTTGGATTCCCTATCCTTGATGAGGATACAACATTAACAATGAAAAACATCTCGCCTTCTATCCTCCCTAATTTTCATGGAATAAGAACTCAAGACCCAATGACATTTCTCTTTGAATTTGAAGTATTATGTAAATCATATGTGTAGGTTTTAACCCCGTACCAAAATTACTTGCATACAAATTCTAAAACAGAAAATAAACAATGGCGAGAGCATAACACATAAAACAAATATACATAGAGATTTCCCCTGGATCCCAAAATGGGGACTACCAGATTGATTTTTCATTATGTTCCTTTCAATATTACAATACATATATATACATGCCGAAGCATCCATACAACCCAATCCATTAACCTTGGATTAGAACATAACCATAGTTCCCTTGATTGGATCTACAAAATACCATGGGCCAAAAACCATCACGCCCAAAACCATCTGTGAAACCCATTAACAAAACCATAGGTAGGTCCACCCACCTAATATAGGGTCAAAAATATTTTTCCCAGGCCGCTGCCCCAGACCTCGTGCAGGGGGCTACCCCCCCTGCTTACCCCTCGATAGCCACCCCCCTGTGACCCCCCATAGTGCCCGACGCAACATACATGGGTAGCTACAACCCCCCCACATGTGGGCTAGTCATGGAAAGAATATAACACAACCCAACATTCTCCCACTTGTTGTTTTCTTTCCACAAGGGGCCTCGGGAGAGCTTAGTCATTGATCCAATGCGTATTGTTTCTCTACACCAAGGGAACTTCTCAGTGCTCACAAAATTTGTTAATGCATCTGCGATATTCTTCAAAGTGTCCACTTTTACCAACAACACCTTTTCGACTTCTACCATATTTGTCACAAAGTGATAGTGAACATCAATGTGATTTGTCTTTGAATGATAAGCAGGGTTATTTGCTAAGAAAATTTCACTTTCACCTCTCTAAACACCAAATCTTAGCTGTACATAACCTTCATTGTTACTGGGTTCCAAATCTTATGACTTTTTAAACCATTCTTATACCCAATAAATATGCACTTTTTAGATTTACTATCCAACTTTGTTCTTTTCTCCTTTGGAAATGTACATATTCATCACATCCAAATACCCTCAGATGTGAAAGAGAAGGTTTCCTACCAGTCCATACCTATTGTGGAGTCTTATCCTCCAACATTGATGAAGGTGATCTGTTGACCAGGTAACATGCAATCTCCACCACCTCTGCCCAAAATTCCTATCCTAACCTGACACCGCTAAGCATGCTTCTTGCCCTTTCCATCAACGCCTTCTTTATTCTTTCTGCAACTCCAATTTTCTCAAGTGCGTATGGAGTGTCTTTCTGCCATGCTATACCACACTTCCTACAAAACTCTTCAAATTCCTTCTTGCAAAAATCTCCACCATTACCTGTCCTTAGCACCTTTATCTTCTTCTCTATCTGGTTTTCCACCAGAGCCTTAAATTCTTTAAACCTGCCAAAGACTTCAAATTTCTTCTTGAGGCAATATATCCATGTATTCCTTGAGAAGTCATCTATAAATGATACATAGTACACATACTTACCCAGTGATGGAACCAAAACAGGTCCAAACACATCATTGTGCACAAGATCTAAAATCTGTTTTTCCCTTTTACCACTAGAGGGGAAACTCACCCGATTTTGCTTCCCATATACACAATTTTCATAGAAATCAAAATTTAGAGAACTATTAGACATACCTTCTACCATACCTTTACCATGAAGTACTCGAAGGTCCTTTTATCTAATATGTCCATGCCTTTGATGCCATAGCATGTCCTTTTCTCCCAAGACCACTAGATTTTCTGCTCCACTTTTAGGAACCAAAGAACTATTTCACTCATCAATAACAATGCTACCTTGCAGCTTGTACAGAGTTCCAATCTGAACTCCTCGCATCAATACCAGTGCTCCCCAAACCATCTTGCATGTATCTTTCTCGAAAATTGTTTTTACACCTACATCATCCAGCTTTATTACAAAAATTAGATTTCTGGCTAATGCAGGAATATGCAAAACACCCGGAAGTGTTCTAATCCTTCCACCTTGAAAATTTAGCTTGACTTTTCCACGACTAGCAATTCTAGCCTTCCTATCATCCCCTAAGAATACATCACCAACATCATATTTCTCATACTCGCAGAACTTCTCTCTATGGGGAGTGAAGTTAAAGGATGCACCTGAGTCAATCAACCATGCCTCATGATATACATATGTACTTGAAGAAGAATCAAAGTACACATCCCCACCTTCATTTGAGGTGGTTTTCGCCTATACAGAAGGAGCATCATCAGATCTCTTTCCTTTCTTAGGAGTTTTAGATTTACAATCCCTTTTCTAGCGCCCTTCCTTTCCGCATTTCCAACACACCTTTACAGGTTTTCTTGGAGATTTAGATTTCCCTCTAGATTTAGATCTACCACTCGAGGACTTATTTTTGTTTATGTATTGGGACCATCCTCATATAGATAAGGCATCACCATTCTTACTCTCCATATTTTTCTGTCTCATATCCTCCGTCAGCAAGGATGAGACTATTTCATCAAACTACGAGGTAGTTTCATTGCTACCTATTGCAACAACTAGACTATCCCACGAATATGGTAGAGAACACAACAAACTGATGCATGTATCTTCATATGAAATTTTAATATCAACAGATTATAACTACCTTACCACAATATTAAATGTGTTCATATGCTCTGTCACCGAGTCTCCATCTTTCATCCTCAGGTTATACAACTTTTTCCGTAGGAGAAATTTATTCACCAAAGACTTAGATTGGTACAAAGTCCCTAACTTGTCCCACAAAGCCTTCGTCATAGCTTCCCCTGATACATTCAAAAATACTAAATATGAGACACACAATCATATTGTGATTTTTTCCTTTCGATCCAACTTCTTCCATTATTCATTGGACACTGCCATTGGTTTAGTACCTGGATCTACCGCGATCCAGTGATCTTTATCCACCAACAGATCCTCCATCTTGAGTTTCCACAACTCAAAACTTTGACCATTGAATTTCTCGATCTCTATCTTTCCACTGCTTGCCATCTTCGTTCACCACAAGAATTGATTCCACATATCTCCCACTGAATAGGGTCTACCATAGGCTCGAGCAAAACCCCTCAGCAGTAAAGGCGTTCCCTTGAAGCCAAAACAACTCTGATACCAAATGTAGGTTTTAACCCTGTACAAAAATTACCTACATACGAATTTTAAAAACCAGAAAATAAACAATGGCGAGAGCATAACACATAGAACAAACATACAGAGAGATTTTCCCCTGGATCCCAAAACCGAGGCTACCAGATTGATTTTTCATTATTTTCCTTTCAATGTTACAATATATATATATATACATGCCGAAGCATCCATAAACCTCAATCCATTAACTCTAGCTTAGAACATACCGGTAGTTCCCTTGAACGGATCCACAAAATACCATGGACCAAAAACCATCGTGCCCATGTGCAAAATCCATGCACAAAACCATAGGTAGGTCTGCTCACCTAGAATATAACACAACCCAACAATATGATTATCTGTAGGATGCTCAAAAACTAAAATTGTTCCCTACCAACTTAAAGGATTCATCATTAAAATGGTTTATGAGTTTAGGAACGAATTCTATAAGAACATGGGCACAAATGAAAGATGCATTCTTGGAGAAACACAAGGATTATTGTATGCCTCATAGCATTAAAGATGTAGTCCTCAAAATGGTACAAAAAGAAGATGAGAATCTTGAAGATTTTGTCAAAAGATTTGTTTATAATATCAAAAGGGAAAAAATAAATAATCTGGATGAGGAAACTTTGAGAGCTCTCTTGCTCAAATCCATTAAAGATGAGTGGATTGATATTCTCAATCTAATGGTAGAAGAGGATATTTCCCAATTACCATTTGCATATATTTTGCTATCTATGTGTACATATTTCAAAAGGTGAAGCAAGAACATGGAAAAGTCCAAGGGATCCTCTTTTATCAAGAGTAAATAAATCTGCAGATGGTACAATAAGTAGGGCAGAAATAGTTAGTTTTCTTGATAACTTTAAAACAAATATTTTAGGGAGTCTCAGTGAGCAAATTGAGACCTTAAAATACAAAACAAGCAGAAAGCCAAAAATGCTGCATTATTCATCTTTTGTCCTAGGTGTAGAAAGAAAAATGCTTGTTTGAATTTCTTTTAGATTTAAAAATCATAGAAACATGTGTTATATGTGGAAAATCATGATACAAAATAATGTCCTTCTATACCAGGTCTTAAGGCCGTGTTTAGTGAAGAAGGAATGCCAAATCAGGTAGACCCTCTTTACTTTATTACCAAAAGACCATGGAAAAATCCTCAAACAAATCAAACTCAAGGTTTTAATTCTCAACAATTTTCATAATCTTCACAAAATAATTGGAATCCACCTATGCCATGGCAACCTTGGGCTCAACCACAATCTTGGAATCAAGGATGGAAAAAACCTTATGGAAGATATTCTCAATATCAACAATATCTTCCACCTTATCCAAATTTTCCACCACAATACTTCCCTAAAACCAACTAGTTACCTCAAGCTCAAGCTCAAAATGAAAATCCACAACTTTATTGCCATTTCCATAAATACCAAATTAATTACCTGTCCAACCACTCCCAAATCCAAGCAATACAATTTCACAACCTGTTTACAACGTAGAAGGACAAAATCCTCAAACTTATATGATAACTCCATTAGATCTAAATAATGTTCAATTAAGGTCTGGTAGAGTATTAGAAAGGAAGAAACCATATGTTTTTATTCAGGAAACAAACAATAATTCTCAAAAATATAATAATAACTCTGAAGAAGAGATTTCCCTTCCTTAGAAATAAAATATTGAAACAAAAAAAATCCTACACAGTATAATAATACTCCTATTATAGAACAACCTTCAGTATCTATCTCAAGACCACCTTTTCTTGAAAGGTTGAAAATCGAAAAAAGGAGTAGAAAAACAAATCATATTGCTTGATTATGATATGTTAGATGAATTTAAAAATGTCTGTATCAAAATTCCTTTATTACAAGCAATAAAATAAATACCGATTTTTGCAAAAGCAATTAAGGAATTGAGTACTCAAGGATCAGGAAGAAAAAGAAAAGAAATAAAAAGAATTCAACTAGTCGAGAGAATTGCAGATATCATGATGGGGAAGACTACAATTGAAAAATATTTAGATCCAGGAAGGCCCATTGTGAAAGCACACATCAATGGAACTATAATACCAAACACACTGATTGATCTAGGAGCAACGATAAACATAATGAGCAAACAAACTATGGATAAAAATTGAAGCTTCCTAATCTTCAATACATACTGACATTGTTACAATAACAGATAGGTATGTAATAAAATCTGATGGTGTGTTAGAAGATATATTATATATATATATATATATATATATATATATATATATAATATATATATATTATATATATATATATATATATATTATATATATATATATATATATATATATATATATATATATATATATTATATATATATATATATATATTATATATATATATATATATATATCCATTGATTCTTGGGAATATCTTTTTGATTTCACAATTCTAACAGCCAAGAATAATTTAGGAGGATATCCATTAATTTTAAGAAGGCCATGGTTAGCTACACTCGATGCTTTTATCAATTGTAGATCAGGACACATGTTTATCTCTGATGGAAGCTCGAAAAATAAATTTACATTGTACCCACCAATAAAAACAATGATAGAAGTAGAAAATGAAGAATGGATAAATGATGCTAATGATATACAACCAGTTTTCACTATTGCACAAATAAATGAAGAGGATCAAATTTTAAAATCAATAGAAAATAATGAACCCTCTTTATATTGTGACAATAGTTAGGATTTTCAAGAACAATGTAACATTGAATAACTATCATCTAGACAAATGTATTTACATTCTATGGAAAATTTTGTAAAATCTTCAATAGAAATTCTTCTATGAAAATTTTTGAATATCAATGAAAACCTGGAAGAATTATAAAAAAAGTAAATTGGTAGAAATATTGCAAAAATACTCTTCTGCAAATGCATGGGAATACACTGATATGAAGGGAATCAATCCTAAAACTTGCATGTATCGTATTTATATTGAAGAAAATTCTAGACTAGTTCGACAACCACAAAGAAGAATGAATCCAATTGAAAAGAAATTGTCAAAGAGGAATTGCAGAAACAGTTAGATGTAAATTTCATTTATCCAATATCAGACAGTCAATGAGTTTCACCCCTAGTAATCGTTCCTATGAAAAATAGAAAATGGAGAGTATGCATTGATTACAGGGAATTGAATAAAGCTACTTTGAAAGATCATTTTCCACTTCCGTTCATAGATCAAGATTTAGATACATTAGCAGGAAAAAAGTATTTCTCATTCTTGGATGGTTATAGTGGGTATAATCAAATTCAGGTAGATCCTGAATATCAAGACAAAACCACATTCACCTGTCCATGGGGGACTTAGGATTACCAAGTACTTCCTTTTGGATTATGCAATGCCCCAACAACATTCCAAAGAGCAGTACTAGGAATTTTCTACGATCTTATTCATGATTGTGTGGAAGTGTATATGGATGATTTTACAGTTTATGGAAATTATTTTGAAGATGCAAATACGCAAATTTTTCACTAAGTCATGAGAAATGTTTTATGATGTTTAATGAAGGAATTGTTTTAGGTCATGATATTTCAGGAAATGGAATTAAGGCAAACTCATCTAAAGTAGAAATTATTTCCAAATTATCAATCGCTAGTTGTCAAAGATATGTTAGGAGTTTTCTTGGTTATACTGGATATTATAGAAGAGTCATAAAAAAATTCACAAAGGTTGCATCTCCACTCTTCAAATTACTCACCAAAGATTGTGAATTCAGTTGGAAATCTGATGGTCAAAAGGCTTTTGAAACTTTGAAAAAGAAGCTCTGAAGCACCTATCTTAAAAGGACCTAATTGGAAATTACCTTTTCATATATCAACTTATGCTTGAGACACAACTTTAGGAGCTGTGTTAGGACAAAAATATGTCACTCCTTAAGCCATTTATTATACCAGTAAAAATTTAACTCCTGTAAAGCTAAATGATACTGTAACTGAAAATGAGTTTTTAGCTGTCATTCATGCCATTAATAAATTCATACATTACATCATTGACTATGAAACTTTCGTTCATATGGACCATTATGCTATTAGATATTTAATGAACAAACCATTTACTAATGGTAGAGTAATAAGATGGCTATTACTGTTACAAGAATTTAAGATCACCATTATGGACCGACCTGGAAAATAAAACACAATTGCTGACTTTTTATCTAGAATTCAAAATAATAACAATGATACACCTGTAGAGGATAAATTCCCTGATGAATATCTTTTTGCAGTATCTACTAAATCACCTTGGTTTGTAGATATTTCCAATTATTTAGTTACAACGAATTTACCCTCTTATTTGTTTCCTAGAGAAAAGAGAAGAATAATCCAAACAAGTGCATACTATTCATGGATAAAAGAAGAATTATATAAGACATGACTAGATCTCATCATCCGAAGGTGTGTAAGAGAAGATGAAATAATAGAGATACTTAAAGCATGCCATGATGAACCATGTGGAGGTCATTTTCCTGATAAAAGAACTGCTTACAAAGTCCTTCTCTTAGGATATTATTGGCCTTCCCTTTTTAAAGATGCCAAGGAATATGTTAAGAGGTGTGATAGCTGTCAAAGAATGGGGAAGCTTGTTTCTTCAAATGAAATGCCACTATAACCTCAGGTACTCATTGAACCTTTTGAAAAATGGGCTTTGGATTTTGTTGGACCAATTAATCCATATTCAAAACAAAAAAAATATATTCTTGTATGCACTGATTATGTTACTAAATGGGTAGAAGCTAAAGCACTTTCTTTTTCTACTGAAAATGTTGTAGTTTAATTTCTTTTTGAGGATATTTTTACTTGTTTTGGTGTCCCAAGAGAAATTGTAATAGATCAAGGAAAGAAATTTACATCTAGAGTAGTGAAAAGATAGTGGAAGAATATAAAATCAAGCATCAAAAATCTATTCCATACCATCCACAAGAAAATGGACAAGTAGAGTCTACCAACAAAGTGATTGAAGCAATCCTCAGACAGTTCACTTGCACCTAAGGGATTGGGTAGAAAATATTCCAGAAGATTCATGGGCCTACTGTACCGCAAGGAGAAACACTACAAGACATACTCCCTATGAACTTGTTTATGGAAAGCAAGTCCTATTTCCAATTGAGTTCTAGTTTCATACCTATAAGACAATAGTCAAGTTTGGACTTGACTTATCAAAAGCACAAAAGCAAAGAATGGAAAACTCAATGAGCTTGATGAAATAAGGAAAGATTCTATCCAGAAGACTAGTTTAGTCTAGCAACAAAGATCCAGATGGCATGATAAATACATAAAAGAAAGAGAATTTCAGCTAGGAGATTGGGCATTACTCTTTGATTCAAAGTTCAAAAATTTCCAAGGAAAGTTTCAAAATCACTGGCTTCGGCCTTATGAGATTAAAAATGTTTTTGATAATGGAGCAGTAAGAATTAGGAATATTGATGAAGAAAAAGTTCCTTTCTTAGTGAATGGACATCGACTCAGGATCTATCATAAGCCAATGACAAAGGAGGAATTTGTAAAGATTTTCCAGGACAACTCTGATTTGAAGTTGGTCAAGAAGAATTCTTCTTCTTCTCCACCTTAAAATTTTATAATAATAATAATAATAATAAAATGTGTGTATAAACATGAAAACCAACAATTGTTGGCATGTTTATGCAGAAAATTCAACGTGAAAACCAAGAATTCTTGACATCTTAAATTTTCTTTGAATCCCATTTTCTAGAATTCCATCTTCTTTTATCCATTTCTTTTCAAAAAAAATAAATAGCTACAGAATTATTTATTTTCTGCAGCTCTGATAACTTTCTGCAACTAATTTAACATAAACTTCTGATGATACAATTGAAGGAATGATTGACTCCCTCCACTGCAAAGTACCTGAAGATAGCATAAAAAGGAAACCAAAGGTTAGCAAGCAAACAATTCAAAGGTATGCACTTCTTTAATTTAATAATAGGGATCAAAACATTATATATATGAATTATAAGACATGATACTACAAAAAATCAAAATCATTATTGCAAAGATTTGATCGTGTCATGTCAAATCATGTATAATCCTCCATTCACTCCCGGTCATCATAACTCACATTTTGATCCATTCAACTGATCAACCAAATCATAAACATGAATGATCTTAACGGTTAGATTCTTCCTCACTCCCTTATACCCTCACTACCTACACTCTCATTATTCCATCACTCACGTTCTCGACCTTTCTGCTCTAAAAACCCTACCAAGCCATCCTACCTTGTCAAACAAAACAGTTTTTGAAACGAAGCTTCTCAGTCATGGGAGTGATAGTTAGAAAATAGCCAACAGGGAAGAAATTTTTGGAGGGATATCCACAGATAAAAGAATTGTTGTAGAAGGCGCAGTGGCTAGAATTTATAGATAAATTCAATGGCTTCCATAAGGAAGTGACCAAATCCTTCTCCAGGGATTTTGATGGAGTCGAAGTGGAGATAGGAGACTTCAAATTCACAGTGACATAATCGTTTATAGCTGAAGCCACTGGAATGCCACGACTTGGATAAAAATGGTTCAAAAATAAAGGTATTGAAAGAGAAGACTAGAAGGTTTTCTTGAAGAAGCCAAGCATGGAAACCACCATTTTCAAGAAGGGAATTCCAAGCACGACATTAAAAAGTAAGTGGAGGAATTTTCCTCTAATAATCAAAAAATTTGTTACCTGCAAAGGAAGGTTTGGATGTATTTTTTTCTATCATATTCCACTGCTAATGAATTTTCTTGAAGAAAATGAGATAAATCTTCCATATTTCTTGTTGAATAGTCTTAGAAAGATGTCAGGGAATGTTCAAAGGAGAATTCAGTTCATAGATAATACAATGTATCACCATGGTCTAGTCAAAATACTTGTTGAATCTCATCTCCAAAACATAGGTGATAATTGGCAAAGATTTTTAGTAAGGAATCACTGTTAAGAAGAAACTCATGGGTAGCCAAATAACAACAGATCTAAGAGGGGAAGGAAAAGAAAAATTGATAGGACATAGGAACAGGAACCACAGAAGTCACAGGAACTATCACAGGATGACATCCCTCTTGCAAAAGTTTTAGAGAAAATAAACAAAAGAAATTTTAGAAGAAATAAAGCCAGTAAAGAGACAAAAATTTCACCTCAAACAAAGAAGCCTAAAACATAAAGGAAGAAAACTCAAAAGACCCCTGTCATAGGTCTAAGAAGGAGTACCAGACTCAACTCAACAAAGGAATTACCCTCAAAGAGAATAGAGAATATCAATGAAGAAACAGAAAAGGACTCAAAAGTAGAAGAAGATCTAGGAATTTCTCTGAGAAGATCTCCAAGAGTTTCATCACCAAGGGTTTCATCAACAACTTTCACCTCGCCTCCTTAGAGTCCAAGATGAAGAAAACCAGAAATTGATCCCATGCAACAAGATATTTATGATTTTATTGAATCCATGGAGAAAAGGGATGCAACCAGAACATCAATTCCAATTCAAGAGGAAGAAGAAGTCCAATTTAATGAACCGCAAGAACCTCCTCTAATCAATATATTAAAATAGGAAATCTTCGAACTGGAGACATTAAACAGGTACGTTAAAAATGAAAATCAAGCCTTGAAAGCACAGAATGAAATCCAAATAGCTAAGAGTGATAACCTCCTTTTACATCCAAGTCCGTGGTTTAAGAAGAACAAGAAATTGAAGAAGAAAAACAGGGCTTTAAAGAGACAAGTTATAAATTTGAAATATAAGATCCTTATGAGGAAACCAAGGATGGCAATGACTGGTAAGAAAGTGAAAAGGATGAAGTTAGATGTATTGGAATAAGTGTCCAAGAAAATGCAGTAGTTCAACAAAGATATCAATTTTGTGTTTTGTACGAGGACATACAAAATATTCAGTGTGGGGGAATGTAGAGTTCTGTAACTATTTTGTTTTGACACCCTTTTTCCTCCATTTTCCTCTTTTTCATCATCGCTATCAACTCAATAAAAGCAGTAAATCATAGATTTTGATAAGGTAAAATCTCTCATATGTCTTATTTTTCATATTCATTAATGTGCCTTATTGTTCTGTTAAATATTGCATTGGCTACATAGTTAACATGATTCTGCAGCTATTTTACAAATCTACACCTATCTCTATGGTTTGTGAGGTTCTGGTGCGAAAATGAAGCAAAGAAGCACATGGGTGGTTGAGGATCGATCCCCTCATGGATCTCCTCCTATTCGCTCGAGCCAATTCACTAAGGGAACCACATAGTTGTGTGGTCAAAGGCACGGGTCAAACACATAACATCAGAAATATGAATGCATCATGTTTCTCCAATTTTCTTTCCAAATAACAAATCGTCGAGATAATGCTTTTACTATTAAGTTTCGAATTTGAATAAGGATTGATTAAAATATTTGTAGGCATAGAAGTCTCAAACCGTTGAGCACTATTTTATATATAACCATGTATCTTCTGTAAAGGATAGAAGGGAAGTAATAGTTAAATTTCTGAAGAATTGCGAAACAGATCTTTGTTCTCATATTCAATTAAAGTTACCTTTCTGTTATTCAACGCGTATGTGAGCGCAATTTACGCCTATTGTATGTGGAGGGCCCCTGTAGACAGTTGAGGTTTAGTTTATTTCATTTTATCACTTTCTATTATTGCATTTCTTTCTAGTTTAGTTTCCCTATTTCATCATTTCGTTATAACTCAATTATTTCGTTTATCATTTCGTTATTTCGTTTGCGCTTACATTTCTTCACAGTCGTTTGATGGTTTAGTTCTTTAATGCTTTTTTTTGCTTAATTAGAGTCAATATTTTTATGCTTTTAGAATTATAACTTGTATATATTCTGTAGTCAGTGTTAGAAGATTACTTTGATGCTTTTTAGAATCAAAGTTTGTATATACTTTGCAGACAGCTTTTGAAGGATCGTTTTCTTGCTTTTAGAATCATTTGAATTTCAACACTCTGTTTTATAGCAACAAGGTGTTTAGGATAGATTCATAATGGTAGAATTATTAACATAAGATGATTTAGAATGATACTTAATATAGGTATGACCTGGTAGATGAATCTAACAATAGATTAACCTCCACTTATTAATTTGTAGAAATCTAACTCTAATCTAATAGGAACCTAGATAACAACGAAAATCCCAAAACAAATATAACCCTCATCTTACACACTAAAGGAAAGGCTTTTAGCATATATAGTGCACTTGCACTTCATAAGTTTACCAACTCTGGTCAATAATTTATGCTTGCAATTTATGAACATTAAATTGACCAAACCCTTATCTTTTGTAAGAGGGTGGAATCTTCTTCATGAAGGACTTCCTCTTACCCGCGACAATTTCTTGACACTTATCAAAAGTATACAAGTACAAGATTATGAAAACAAAATCCAAACCCTAAGTTATCTTACAAGATGTTAATTCTAGGGTTTCAAATTCAATATTATACTTTACAAGTGTTTCAAACTTCTCCCTAGACTATTTACAAACCTTATAGATCAATAAGCTAGAGAAAAATTTGAATATGGTTAGGGTTTCTTATCTAGGGTTTACAAAAATTTGGATGTCAACAATAATCAACATTACAAACCCTGGAACTAAAGAGATTTAAAATTCACAATAAGGATTAGATAATTTTATGAATAAAAAAAATTATACTTACCTCAAGGATTGCTTACCTTGGTCCTTCCTAATCAGAATAAGTCTGATGCAATGGATTTGTCGATGCTGAGGTCAAAATCTCTTCGCATTACATTGGTGGATATCATAGATCTTGTGATGACAACTATTATATGGATCTAGATGAATCACTATGTGAATTAGCCATATGTTGATGTTATACTTGTCAAGAAATTGATGAGATCTTCAAGGATTTTTCCATATGCTGATGCAAGAAAAATTCTTCTTATTATGGTAGATTGCATTCACCTTAGAATAAAGATATTATGCTTGATTTCTTCCTAGGTCGACTTATTTTCCACTTATAATTTTTTTCCTCCCTAAGTTCTTTGCTGGTATATGGAGCCACACTCTTCCCTATTGATGTATATATGTCTCTTTTCAATGATGACAATAATGCTTATGGTGACTGTAGCTTCATTATAATAGGATAAAGAGCGTCTTTATAAAAATTTAGTCCTTTGTCCTTTCAACAAGTGAACCTTTTGTGATTTGGTCATTTTTATGGATTATGTGCAGGACCTTACAATTTAGATTTCTATGATAAACTCAGATTTTAATTTTTATTCATAAGCTCAATGTTGATTTCAAAACTTCTCCTTTTCTATTAAATATTTATGTATTGAAATTCTCCTAGCTATTCAGATCTCCAAAAGTTATTAGGCTCCTTGTTATGGTTTTCAAGTTCTATTCTGTGATCTTGATTACCCAGTGGTGGCCTAATTTACACACAAGGGCTTCACTCAATGAACCTCTAACATATCACATGCATTCATGGCATACTAAACAATACCCTTAATTTGACTACATATTAGAAAATACCCCTAAAAAGTCACATTATTTAACCCCTTACCAATATAGACCCAATACACCTTCCCAATTTAAAAAACCCCTACTTTCACTAGATATTGTAGGTATCCATTTTGTCATTAACATTTTTTATTCTTGTTCGCGGGAGAAAAATCCTCGAGGTAAGGGTTGACAACCTTAATAGAGTGAAAGACAATTATCGACAAGAAGCACTCATTCAAGCAAGCACACTATGGAAACTAGTAAAGTGGGTTTAGGAAGAATACCTAGAGGTCCTACGTCTAATGTAGATACCATAGGGTCCAAACCCTCTGCTTCCTCCAATACGTTCATACATGCAACACAAACCAAAGGATCAAATACATAGAAAATATTTCAAAGAATGTGCATATTGGACATGTTAGATCATCAAGTATTGATATATAAATCATAATATGTTAGACATGAATTATAGAAACATGAGATCAAAACATTTCAGGAATGAGACAAAGCTTCTTTTATTGATAACAATAAATAGGAGTGGAAGAATACAACCTGATCCGTCCACGACACCAACGAAGTTTCCTCCGGATCCATCTAGACAAAGCCCCAAAGAGCACCTCAATATGTGTGAAAGGATATCATATAATGGAAGATGAACATATCTGCAAGGAAACAAGGGTTTCCTATGATTGGAAGTGTAGGAGGCACAAGGGAAATCAGACTTTATCTGGGGACAAAAGGGCTATAATGTCAATATCCTATCTCCTTCTATGAGTTAGGCCTTCCCATGAGGTGTATAAATACCACCATAAATCAATTAATTTCGTTAGGCCACGAGCTCTTGTAGGTGGGCTTTTGGTGAAACTCGTAAACCCTGCTCGAGAAATAGGAAATTATTTTTTTTCTTCGTATTTTAAATTATGTACGCGGGTTCGGTATTATGGTACTCGCGTGTACATGTGTTTTTATAAGGGAAGAGTTGTGTATGGAATTAAAAAATTTGTTTTTTAATATATGATCAATTCTTAATGGGAAAGGGCTGCCTAAGGCCATATAAAAACATCATGACTACAAGAGTGCTAAATAATGCTATAACAGATGCCCCCTAATCTATGACGTCAGAAGGGATACATGATGGCTGAAATGTATTAAGTGCACAAAGAGATTATTTGCGAACCTGAGAGGAGATCACCAGATTCCGATGAGCTGAATACCTATGTAAGGAATCAGAAAGAAGATTCATGTCTGAGGAGGGCATGCCCATGCTCAGAGACAATAAACCATGTCCGTTGATCAATTACAAAGCATATCCATCATGTATACATAAGGGTACAAAGAAGACTGAAGAATACATAGTGGATCATATGATCATAACCACAAAGGAGGAGAGTGGAGTTATATCTCAATATCAGATGTATAAGAACTGATCAATGATGCTCAGAGAAATTCTTATCACTGATACTGCATAACTGATCCCCAAAATAGTATCATGTCATATAGGTGGAATAATGGTACTTCATAAAACTTGGGTGTCAACATATAGAATGCTGCTGAGATGAATTGCAACATATAAGGGTGTTTGGCTGCACTGATAGAAAAGCTGAAAGGACTGATGAGTGAACTAAGATGTTGACACAACCCGAGGTCTTCACCGACCACAGATGGTACATTTCTACGTGATGGGAATAAATGAGTTGAAGTCGACCATGTGAGAAATCATTTGATTACCGATCATTGATGTATATCGTTAACAAACACGAGACAACTCACTAATAATGATGATTAGAGTCAAGGTACCCCAGTACCATATAACAAGTGTGAATAAATGTGTTGAAGTTGAACACTTGAGAGAATATATCAATCATGAGACATTGATTTATTCTCACTATTGATAGTGAAGGAGTTTTCCACTAATGATTGCAAACCCTAAGGTACTGAAAAAGGGACTCTAGATATTATTCCTAGAGAAATGAGTTGGAGTCCATGGGAAATGATCTACTGGAAGGAAGGAATTAAGGCATCCCACATCAACTAGTGTGAGTGTAACCTGTAGGCTAATAATTTGGAAGAACTTGGATGAAAAGAGATGAAGTAACCTTTCCGAAGTACGTTTCCGACATACACAAGATTTGGCTAGTGCATGATAGAAACCCTCTAAACCAACCAATAATGAAAGTTGACACAGAGGTGAGGAATCCAGCAATAGGGTCAAATGGAAACCAAGGTACTGCATGAATCCCAATGTGTGATAATGTAAGATGGCATCGAACACAAGGGTAACCACTCAGTCACAGACCCATGATATTGATCGGTGGTGAGCACAAGGTCACCTATCAATGATGTAAATAGGGCCAAGGTGCGGCTCTAGGCCTATTCTCAAAGAAATTTGTTGGAGTCGATAAGGGAATACCCGCTAGCAACAAGTCAATAGGGACCTTCTTAACCAACACGAGAGAAGGACCAAATAACTGATGTGAGACTGAAGATAACTTTGACAAACTGGGTATGGCTAGTTGAAAATGAGTCAAGGGACACTGCCAAATGACCAACATAGGTTGACTTCTCTTGAACAAAAGCAGGACTCATAAATGACTATATGGCAGCATAAAATAACTTTGTATAAGTTTGCAATGCAGGAGGCATTAACAAACTCTCCATATGATTGGAAGAGATAACCAACCAGAGGAGGACTAACTCAATAACAAGGTTATGGATCTCCTAAAGTCAAACTAAGTCCCATCCCAAATGGCAGAAGACTTGTGTTGAGTGATTTGTTCAAGGGCGACACAAATGAATCTTGCTACCATCAAATATGGAAGTAAATGTCTCGTTCCCACTCTTTTTGGAATATATAAGTTTTTTGTCTTTTTCATATTTAAACCCTAAAAAAGATTAAAAGAATTCCTATAGTACAGTGGAAAGAACAAGTGCTTGAAAACATATTCTCTAGTTCCTGAGGCTAGAACATTTCTATTTCCATATAAAAACATCATGACTACATGAGTGCTGAATAATGCTATAATAATTCTCCTTTATAATTTTTCATTAACTTTGGGCTCTATTTTTTATACTTTCCAATATAAAAACCATTTATCCCCTATTATATGCTCAATATATTATGTAATTTTTTCCCAATATATATCCCCCAATATGAACCCATGTGTTATGGTATTTCTCCCCAATGAAGCCCCCTACAGAGGTAAAGTCTCATAAATGTGCCCAAAAAATTGTTCCTTTTTGTAGCTCAGATTTCTTTCTAGGGGCTCGACCTTGAGGACTAGAGTAATTAGTCCCTCTATCCTTCAAATTGTGATCTTCTAGCTTCCTTGCTTTACTGACCTTAGCTCTGATACCATGTTGAGATATCTAGGGAAACATAGTTAGGGCTTAATTAATAACATTTCTCTTAACTTTGGTAGTTGCTTGTTATGTTACTTTAGATTCTTATTGTTATTATTTATTTATCATCAAACAACTACCAAAACATGAATATCATCATAGAAAAATGGACACCAGATGTAGGTACTCAGCCAGGGAAAACCTCCTAATAAGGGGAAAACCGAGTCAAACTCTTTTGATTGTAGAACCAAATCAGATGAGATAGACCAGGACCTTTTTGACCATGAAAGAAATTACCTCCATCCATTAAGTCAACATTTTATGTAGATGAGTCAAATTCTGGTTCATTCAAGTCAACATCAAACAATCCTTCAAGAATATGGGTGTACTAGGGTCTCGACCCTCTTTGTCATGTAGTACTTTCGACTCCTGAAATTAGTATGAACCTTCGGTCCCCTTGTAATAAGTCTGCAACATTTTAGATCACATGGAAATGTGATAGTAAGATAAGCATTTCAATTTCTTATTGAGTGTCCTTCTTTCTTGTTGATATTTCCTCCACTCTTAGGCGTCCTCACATCGCTTTCTTTTCTGAGTAATCACAGATTGAAACTTTCTTTCTTCAATCCAAAAATGAGTCAAACGTATTGCTATATATAGTTTTTGGAAGCTCCACAAATGGGTTGAAATGAACATTTGAAGAGGCCGACTTGATAAGAGGCAAAGCCGACTTGATGGAGGATTACATGATATATATATATATATTTTGTGTTTTTATTTTTGTTTTTATTTTTATTTTTATTTTTTTTTTTTTTCTTTCTTTGAAAAAATTAGCCCAAGGAGGTCCTTTACATCATGACTTAGAATTTGACTCAAGACATAAAACCTAAAGCACTCAAAGGGTTATTTTGACCTAGAAATTAAATAAATGAAGAGCATGAAAACCCATGCTTGAAAAATATATATTTTTTTATAATAAATTTTTCTTTTTCTTTTCTTTTGACAAATACATTACATCATGAATCAATTACAAAATTTTCCCAAGGAAAATTGTAACTTTCATTATATATAATCTTGAAAATTACATGTTGTAGATGCTTCAAAGGAGCATATATAAAAATGGGTGACCATGGATGATCACACCACTATAAACATACCCAAAAAATATAAATATGATGGAACCAATATCAGTTCATAAACAAAGATACAAGGAAAATACATAACTGAAACATCATCATAGTATCATCTATAGAATAAAAAATATACAAAAATGTGTCCATATTATGTTGTTATGACTTATGTAAATGCTACCTCTTGAGTTTGATTGTCGATAAATGGTTGGTGATAATATTGATAAAAATCCTATCCATTCTGTTCAGAGATCATCCAAGTACCAAATACTTGTTGCGTTGCTTCTTTGGATAAACTGTCAGAAACTTGATTTCTCTCCCTGTAAATATGTTGAAAAATCACTAAGTCAAATTGTGATTTTAAGGTTAAAACTTCTTCCAACATATTTCTGAGTGTGTGCATGTGACAATTTGATAGTTGATTGAACCCGTTTATAATGATTTTGGAACCACTAAAGATTTGAAGTTTCCGACAACCTTTCTCAAGATGAAAAAGGAGAAAAGGCCTAAAAATGTTTAGCTCTGCATAATTGTTTGTACCCATACCAAGTCCCATTTTAATTTTGAAGGAATGATCCTCACTAAGGAATAGAAAAACATGTCCACAACAACCATCTTTCTGTGCATAACCATCAAAATATGCCCATGAGATTGCTTTGTCTATAGTTTATGAGCGAGTATTTCGAGTCTTCTGCCTTTGTTCATCCTTAAGGATCATATTATAGATATCCACCGACTGAGTACCGATAATGGTCTAGGGTTTGTGAATCTCTTGAAAAATTATTTGATTCCTACCTAACCATATTCCCGAGTAGATCAGAAGAGGGAGAATCCTGAGTTTTATACGTTGAGACGAATCCCACCATGATTCCCATGCCTCATTGAGAAAATTTCCTTGCCATCTAATATTAATAGGCAAAGTTTGATATACCAGTTTCCAAACTTGTGCAGATAAATACCATTGAAGAAATAAGTGATCTACCAATTCTTCATTATTCTTCACTACTCTAGCACATTACACACCATGACAAACCCTTGAAAGCTCTATGCCTCAAATTCTCTCCTATTGTGATTTTATTTTTCAAAAGGCACCACATGAAAATATTTGATTTTGTTTGGGATTTGAGCTTCCATAATGGGTGCCCCCACCATGTGGAGTTTCCAGGTTCATGATCTACATATAAAAATGGATAGCCCAATTTTAGGACATATCTACCATGGGGGGACAAGGACTAGATGAGCTCTCATCATGGTCCTGTATTTGAACATGCACTGCCTGTAGAGAATTCATAAATTGAAACCAAACCCAATGCCAATGATATGGAATTCAAAGCTCTTGTGTGGATAAACATTTTTGTCCAAATATTGTTGAGTTGTCTCGATATGCAACCTAATCAAGGGTCCTTTTCCCCTCATCTTCCATAAATTGTACCAATTCTAGAGGGAGAATATGTGCATTTCCACTTCTAGACCATGCATTTACTCCAATACGAACCTTTACTCTAGATCCTACTCTCCAGGCCAATCCAACTCTAATGTAACCAAAAGAATTTAAGACCGTCCTCCAAATTATCGAAACAATTGAATTGCTGCATGCTGGTAAATGAATCCATTGCTCAATAGATATGGGATAATATATTTCCTAATCATTACTTATGTTCATAGATTGTTCGAGCTAATCAACTACCAACCCAGTTTGAATACCAATGCTTTAGATAAACAATAAAGATTTTTCATCCCCCATCCCCCCATTTCTTGGGTAGTGCAATGTGATCCAATTTGATCGATGCAAAGAGTTGACCTTCCTTCCTACCTTGTCATAAGAGCCAACATCATATTTTTTGGATTTGATGAAGAATTCCTTTCGAGATCCAAGCTAAAGGAATCCAATAAGCATGGATGGCCTCCAGAACTGATTTGACAAGCACCAATTGTCTTGTTGTTGACAACCATATTTGATACCATATATTTATCCAACTTTCTATTTTTGCCACGAGCCACATCCAGTCAGTTGATTTATAATTGTTAGGCTTAAGCCCAAATCCCAAATATTTTAAGCCTTCCTTGATCTCCAAAAGCCGAAAAGGGAAATGATTATGAGCATATATCAGATCATTATGAGAGCATCCTATTGCATATAGAGTAGTTTTCTATTGATTTGTGTACATACCCATGGATTTACAATATATATGAATGATGCTATTAAAGGAAGAATAGTCATTGATAACTCCATTAAAAAATTTAAGTACATCATCTACAAGTAACAGATGAGTCAAAATAATATTATTCACAATTTTTACACCTTTTAATCTCCCTTGAATCCTATCAACAACAATAAATTTGCTAAGGCCTTCCATAAATAACAAAAATAAGAGCAGAGATGATGGGAAACCTTGCCATAAACCACATTTAGCATGAAAGACATTTGTGGCCTATCCATTAATGAGAATGCTGAAATAAATAGATGTTATACAACACATAACCCAATTAATGAAAGCATTTTGGACTCCTAAATGTGTTAGCAAAATATGAATATACAACCAATTGGTCCTATCATAGGCCTTTGATAAGTCTATCTTAAGGATCATTCCTTTCAACCTTTTTACTTTTAAGGAGTGGAGGCCCTCATGTGCAATGCATATGGCTTCGTGAATTTGACGATTCTCCAGAAAAGCAAACTGTTCTTTGGAGATATGCTGAGATAGGATAGGCTTGATACTGTTTTCAATTACTCAATTACAATTATGAATATCGGTGCTAGATACATTCTTCAACAAGGGTGGCAATGATATTGGGCATCAACCCATCCTTCAATCCTTGATTTTTTAGTTTTTTTTTTTCTTCTAAAAATGGAAAAAATTCACCAAATTTTGATCAAATTTAGCTCAATTTAGTGCGATGAAAGGGGTAGGGGTATGTGGGTGATGCATGACATCATTCTCCCTCCCTATTTAATGTACCCAGTACCCTATGTACACCACTGAGGATATGATGTACTTATTGAAATCACAAATTTCCCTTTCTGTTGCTTTGTTACCACTTCGTAAAATTATAGTTAACCATTTATCTAAGTTGAATTCCACATCTAATAACTTTGATACCATTATATCATCATTGTATTTCCGTTATATGGATGAGTGCATGCTCATGTAGACATAATCATTCATTCAATTAACAACACGTAAATCACCAACACTTATCTTTATGGAATCAATCACCAATTGGATACATATGAAGGAACCTCTATCCAACCATAGGCTCTCTTTTGCTTCTAATATTTTTGCAACAAGGCCACCCTTGAGTTGAGGCCATGAGTCCACAACGATAAAATCTTTCTATGTCTAATCCTAATCCTAATCCTCTCACACAACCCAATTTCCTCTAATCCTTTCACACAACCCAATTTCCTAGTTATCAGAGTATGATAACTCTCTCAAAATTCAAACCTAACAACTCTCTTTCCATTTCGACTTGCATAACCTAAGGAATGGGATCTCCCTCTCTATCACATAGTCTTCCGGATCATCTAAATTCCTTCCTAGGTTCTAACGTTAATTATCCAAGAAATATCTCTGTTGTGAACTCTAGGGAATCTTAGTTGTCACTAATTTTTCTCAATACCAATATTCCTCATGCACACAAACATAATTTATTCATGTTTTTCATAACAAATATGCTTGGAATTTTGTTATAGCCATGCCATGGCATACAATCTCCAAAATAACATTATAGAAGAATGATTGACAATTCTCTTCTACACAACCAAAGGTCATGGAATATGTGTACATTCTAACAGCTGATCACATGTCTTCCTAAGAATCTGACGTATCTCACTTGGAAACTAAACCCAATGTTGACATGACCTAGGATTATTGAAATTAAATGAATTAGGCTTATGAGAAAATATTATTATTTCTCTTTGCTTCTTTTTGATCCTTCTAAACTCCCCTCTTTCCTCTCTTGTGGAATCATAGGCCCTTATATGTTTTTTCCTTCTCTATTTGTAGTTTGTGATGTATTTTTTTATTATAGCCTTCAATGTACAATATTTATATATGGAATTTTTCATTACTTAGCCCTCAAACATTCATCATATACACAAATATACATTTCTATTATGGGAATCAAAACTAACATTCCATTCTCCCTAAAATTTTCACTTTCCTTGATGCACACCCACCAACCCACACCCCATCCCCCCTCCCCCACCCTAACACACATACACAATCATTTTTACATTAAATTTCAAACTAGGTGCGGATATTCTCTTGCATTTGTTGAACCTCAGAATTACCCTCTCCTTGACATTTTTTCCCACCTTTTTCTCTCACTTACTCATAAGATTACAGACCCAATCAATGATAAATGCTAGGTTTTGTCTTAGGGAAAGCATTAAAATGATCACCATATTATATTTTCATGTTCTTGCTATTTGAATAGATTTTTGCAAATTAAGTACAGAAGGCAACCTATTCTACAACTAACTGTGGATTCCATAGCTACTCTCATGGTTTGGCAGGTTCTAGGTGTCAAATGAAGAATTGGACCACATGGGCATTTCTAGAATCATCTCCACATGGATTCTATCCTATTCACTCGGTCCAGATCAACGAAAAAGAAAGCCTAAGGTCATGGTCAAATATGGAGTCAAAATACGTTATTTGGAAGCAGTAGGACTCTTGATTTTCTCTTTCATAGCTAATCAAGAGTCTAACAGTTCTGTTGAAAATTTAATTTGAATTAGCCACCTGTAGTTAATCAGAAGTTTAAACAGTCTTATTGTAATTCGAATTAGCCACCTATAACAAGTTTTTCTCATAAACAGTCATGTTAGATTGAATTCGAATTAGCCACCTTTAGTAAGTTTATCTCATAAACAGTTATGCTATTTTCCTATAAATATCGGTTGCATGGAACCGAGAAGTAGTTAGAAGTTAGAAGGAATTACGTTAAGTTCAGGCCTTTTGCTGATACTCTGTATTCAGACTTCGTTTTGTTCATAATACAAACTTCATGTTGTCAATGATCATTTAAAGTGCATCCTTAACTAGCTAGCATTCCAGCCAAGAGGGCCCCTGCACTGAAGGAGGTTTTTCATTTGTTGTTTTCAGTTTAATTTCTATTACTCTGTTTTCAGCAAAGCTGTTTTCTAATTTAGAATGATATTTCATTTCGGTTTTTAACGAATAGTGTAAGGATAAAATCACAACTGTGCAACCTTGTTCTTATAAGATATTTCGTGGATAAAAATGAATTTGTTTCCAAACTGAATTAAGATTGAAGTAATCAGAATACATAGTTACTCAATTTTCTTACTGTTTTGTCATTCATTCTCTTAGAACAAAATTGTCAATTAACTATGTTAATGGATGTTTTCAAAATCCATTTGAAGATGATGATGATCCTAAACTAAATGGTTAAATGTCTAATTCATACAGTGATTGAATTTACTTAGTACATTGTTAGTTTTACATGCCTTTACCTTTTTTCTTTCAGATCCTTACTTAGTTGCATCACTGATATTCCAAAAAATCATTTCAAGGAGATTGATTTAATCATATTAAAAAATTGAATGGTTGAATGCTTAATGGATGCAATTACTGAGTTACCTTCTGCATCAATTTCACTCTTGGTTTTAAGAATTAGATCCATGGATTAGGACTAATGATAAGATAAGATAGATGCTCTATTTTCTCCATGGATTAGGACTAATGATAAGATAAGATAGATGCTCTATTTTCTTATTAGGTTCTAACTAGCCAACAGTTCTTGGTCCATTTTTAGGAAATTAGATTAACTTAGGAACATTTCCTTTCCTTTAAAATTCGTTAGATCCACTTAAATTTTCTCATAGTTTCAGGTTGTACATTCTTAGACATCAAATAATAGAAACCCCCAAAAACAAACGTAAAGTACAAAACAACGAAGTAAGAGAAAGGCTAACTAAGCACATGTAGTGCACCACACTTCATCAATTTACAAACCTCATTTGATAATTTATGCAAGAAATTTAGGACACTAAATTGACTAAACAACATTGCATCCTCTAGCTCCCATGTTGCTTCTTCAAGGATATAGTGGTTCCATTGGACCTTTACCTACCTTATGACTATGTAAGCGAGTGCCATGATTTTCCTATCTAGTATATGCACTAACCACACCTAAAAGTATCCTTCTAGGTCAACTTGAATAAATTCAGTCAATGACATGGTTAGGATAATACACATACTTTTTCAATAATGACATTATGCATATATATATAGTAACGGTAATGGAAGCATGTATGCAATTGGTTCTATACTATCCAATATTCAAATGAACCACAGTATATTGTTGTTTGCTTGGTGCAAATTCCTAACTTCAAAGAACACTTCTTTGGATCCACTTTCAAAATTACATTCTTATTGATTTTAAATCCCCTTTGTATCCTTCCTTTATCCACAAAATTCTTTTGCCTTACCTATGTTGCCATAATTTTTTTTAATCTTAGTCTTTTTCTCTTCCATTTCTTTAAGCAACTCAAGCCCAAGTACTACTCCCTCTATTAGACTGTCCCAACTCACTAGAGTATTGCATCAATTTCCACATAACACTTCAAATGGTAACTTTTTTTTATGAAACTTGATATCCATTGTTGTAGACAAATTCCACCAACTACAATTGGTACCAATTAGATGGCTTATCCATCACATACATTGTCATCATTTATTCAATGTTAGGTCCCTATAATACTAGTGATTACCCCATTACTATTGTAGTTGAATCCCTTATTAACATTGTTGTGCCGCTATTGTCCCCATATTGTTATTACTGTGCCCCATAGAATCCCTCTATTGTTATTTTTGTGCCTTTATATTATTATTGTTAGGTCGTCTGGGTTATATTGTGACTCCTTAGACTCCTATATATATAGAAAGGAGGTTTTTTCATTTGAATCATCAAAGAATCATTCATTTGTGTAATGTAAAGGAGGTTTCCCCCTCGAAGAGGCTGAATTCTAAGGCGTTGATCTATCCTTTCTATCTTTTTGTGAGTTGGTTTCATAACATTCAATCACGTGATTAAATATATCTAATTTTCCATTTGTTTGTGGATTATAGGTTGTGCTAAAATTTAGGTTTATATGAAAACCTTTGAATAATCCCTTCCAAAAGTTTGAATTAAGATTTGGATATCTATCTAAGACAATTTCCCTAGGTTCTCCTATTAATTTTTCTTTAGGGTTATATTTTTGCTTTGATAATTGCATTTCATTATTTCCATATTAAATTCACACCATAGAATCATAACATAATTCACATTTACATCATTATTTAACAACATATACAACTATATAGAAAGAACAATATCATCATCAATTTAGTGGAATATAAAGGAACAATAGAAGAAAATCATTCACACATAGAGACACCAGGATTGGTCGGAGACTAGGGAAAAACCCACTATGGGGAAAACCCTTTCAAATTATTCTTCTTATTAGATTGTTATTGAATGATTCAACAAAGAGAGAGTACAATGATCCACATCTTCAACCATAAACCTATCCAACAAAAATAGCTAAACAAAATTCATGAGATGAACCCAACAATTCCAATAATAGAAAACCCTAATTCAGGAACCTGTAATCAATTGTCACTGTCTGTAGTCATCTGCTAAATTCTGCAGTAAATGAGCGAAAACTTTGGTCACTTAAAAATTCAACCTTTAGGTCCTAGTCGTAGAGAAAGTGTGTCATGCATGTGGCTGAAAGGATTCAGGCGAAGTTTCTCCATGACATGCCTACAAGTGCAATTGAAATTTCTCCATGACATGCCTGCGGCTGAGATCCAAAACCCTAAAACCAAAGATGCGAGATTCAGACCCTGCAATTTCAAACTTGTGCCAAACATTCTCCATGAACTTGCCTTACACTTGTGAGAGCCAAACCAAATAAGGAAATTGAAGAATGATACAAGATGATATCCAAATGAGGTTGAGGTCTCTTTTATTTATAGTCTTCCAAGGTTGTCCAATTGCTTTAGGGTCGACTTGATCAAATATGCACATGTGGGATTTAATTAAAAAATTCACTTTCCCTTGTCCAAATTAGCGCTTCAATAATCAAAATTGGTCCTCTCAAAAAGAGGAATCTCGTCCCATGGCTGGAATTTGCCATTGAGCTTCCAAATTGACAATCCCCCTTAGCTAGGGAGAAATTCCAACTGCATCATGTAATCATCACAAGAATCCTGTCATCAAATCATATCCAATATTAGGTATCTCATCATCAAATGTCATCCTTGATAATATATATTTATTCCTTCTTATCTCTTGATTGTCCCTACTCATATGCTGAACATTATTGAATCTAAAAGAAGAAGAATTTGAAATTGGAGGGGAGCCTAAGCTACCACCCTCTATCCATCAGGGAGCCACTGATACCGCTCGGAATTGCTACCAGCTGGGATACCAATGCTACTACCCAGGAAACATCAACGGGGAGCCAAATCTACAAATGACATCATCATTAGAGAATCTAACCCAATTCAGAACAACATCAGGGAGCACATCTCGATCTGAAACCACATCTCGATCTGAAACCACATCGGTGAGCTTAGTCTCAACCCAGAATCTCATAGGGGAGCAAAACATATCCCACCCCATATCGAGCAATAGGTGATATAGGGGAGCACATCTCAACCCATCCTATTTCCCATTGATCTTCCCAACAATGACCCTCAAGATTCATGTGGTAGAACACCTGCATCAAAATCTGAGTTTGGGTGAGATACCTGACTTACCGAAGGTAAGGTTCACACAATCCTAATCCTCCTCAACCCATTGGGTAGACAGGGAGGGACAATCCAAACAAGCCCATATATAATTTCAACTGGGGTATACTCTGCATAAGCTAAGATAGGGGGTGATACCTGACTTGTCAAAATGGACAAGGATCACACGTACCCTATGGGTGAAAATAGGGGAGATACCCAACCTACTGTAAGAGTAAGGATCACACACACCTATTGTCCAGAGTTCCCTCAACCCTAGGAGACCTCCATATCAATTCCTCACCTTGGGAGCTCAAACAGGGGGGAAGAGATGGCTCAATGTTCTCAATCAGTCCCACTCTCTGTAGATAAGAAACATATCATTGTGCTCATATCTAGTAATCATCATGTCTCAATAGCAGCAATATCCTATTCATATAGGACATCAAATCAAATATTATATTTGAACACACACACACATATATATATATATATATTATATATATATATGATCCCTTGTTCAACCTCCCTCTCATGGAGGTGTTAAAGAATGTAACTAGGTTTGATCTTCATAATTGTATTTGAGTCATAATGAAATGTATTTATCAAAAGAAATAAAAGTAATATATTATTATTATGACTTGTTAAAGCATGGGTTTCATGCTTTGGTCATCATGTTTTAGGTCAAATTCCCTATTGAGGATTAAGTTTTGTCTCAAGTCATTAGAGTCCTTTTCCATTTAATAAGACCCCTCTTGGGCTTTTGAATCATGTAAAAATAATTAATATTGAGTAAAATAAGCCATTTGTCACCTCCACACCAAGTCAACCCTTACCTGATCAAGTCGGCTTACATAAGGGTAACTCAACCTCTAGAAAAGAGTATATATATAATAAGTTCAATTCATTTGGAAGAAACAACTCACAATTATATCCAACAGAAGGAGGCAGAAAAAGTGTGAAATTCCAAGAGAAGGAGGAGATTTGCTGGAGAAGGAAAATTAAAGTTTTTGGGTTGTCTCTCTCTCTCTCACACTTGTGGATTTACTGGGCTATTTCTTGGAAGGTCGAAGTTATTGCTAGGTCAAAATTTTGTTGGGCTACTGCTGTTGTAGATCTAACCCAAGAATATTATAGATCTGATAAGAAAATATAAGATTATGTAAATAAACCCAAGAAATAAGATATAATTGCTTTATTGATCAAACCCTTAAGGTAGGGCAACACCATACATTCACTCCTTAAGGAAGGAGAATACTCCCCAAGCCATATGCTTGTTCATACAAGACTACTTCTCTTCATATCTCTCCATGTGGAGTCTCTAGCCTCTATATAGGCCTCTTACATACAATACCATGGGTCATTACCATGGTTCCCTCATACCATCAACTAATACCATGGGCCCATTACATTATTATTAACTACTTGTGTTCCCTTACATTACATGGGTTAACTACCTTATTTATTACTATGGCCCATCCCATTATTACATTATTACCTTGGGTACCTCCCTCGGTACCCCATATTACCCCCCCTAGGTATATAACAACTGCTGGGTCGATGTTTTGCTAGGCTACTGCTGGATCGAAGTCCCATTGCTACATCTAGGTCAAAGTTGTTGCTAGAAAGTTACCATCTATAGAATAAGGGAAGGGTTGACTTGGTGGTCGGAGAAAGTTTGTGTCTAGGTCAAGGAGTCTTGGATCATCTCGTGAAATTATAAAGAAAGATTTGTTGACTAGTTTTTCCCCTAGATAGGAGTTTTCCCCAGGCTGTCTGCCTACTTCTAGTGTCTTTGATATTCATGTTATTTTTATTGGTAATTGCATGATGAACTAAGATAAAATAAGAAATCATTAAAGTTAATAAGAACATAAGAACATCACAAGTGATTATCAACATAAAGAAAATATTTTTTCATTTATAATTTTGTAACATGGTTTCAGAGCTAAGGTGAAGAAGAAGGAAAAAGGTAGCTCTAAATTCCATTAAAATGAGAATAAGGAGTTTAATAATCTTGAATAAAGGGTCATCAAGGAAAAGGTTCATATAAGAAGTCAAGCCTATCATTTTCAAGAACGATGTTTGATTCAAGTGATGTAGAAAGGGAAAAGTTTAGAGAAACATAGATATTGACCATGACACTAATGGTGAATAGAATAAAGGATAAAATCATCCTATATATATCCAACATAGATTCTACTCAAGAGATGTATGAGGAATTATCCAAATTATTCACAATCAAGAATCTTGGTCAAATTGCAAGACTTAAGAATGAACTAAGATCTATAAAGATGACAAAGGAAGACACTGTGGCATCTTTATTTGTAAGGATATCCAGAATCAAAGATGAACTCCAGGCAATAGATGAAATAGTACCAAAAAAGGAGCTTGTAATCACTGCACTTCTAGGAATAACAACATCTTGGAGTTCCTTTTCATCAGTTCTCAATAGTTGGAAGGAAACTCCTACATTCGAACAATTATGAAATGCATGCAGTTAAGAAGTTGTCAAAATATCATTAGTGAGCAACAAAGAGAATGAAGAAGAGAAAGTTTAAAATTCCTATTTCACTCATCACAAGAGCAAAGGAACATTCAAGAAGTCTAGAGGGCCTAGAAAGAAGATAGACCTATCCAAAATTGAATGCTACAATTGTCACAAGATGGGTCACTATAGAAGCGATTTTCCTGAGAATCCAGGGAATAGAAAGGGAAATAGGGATCAAGAAAGTGTTGTCGAAGAAGGATCTCCAAAGAAGAACAAAACGGAAGAATTGGAAACAAAGGACTTATACTACTAAGTCCCTCTACTCTAAGTTTTTAAATTTTTTTTAATTTTTATTTTTAGTACTTATAGGTTTAACATGCTTTAGAAAAACATTGTTGAATTGTTTTGTTAATGGTATCCCTCGATATCTGATTAAGATGGAACCCTCACCACTTTCCAAAGATAAGTATATTACTCGTCTTATATTTTTTATTTGATTTTCCTTTTCCTATCTAAATGTGTTTGTATTAGATTCTAATAAAATTTCTTTTCATATTTTCCTTGGTTAGGAAAATCTTGTTGATATGCTCAAGGGCTATGGAGGAGATATCACAAGACAAAGCATTGGAATTTATGTGCTATAAGGTTTGTCTAGAAAACAACCTAAATGTATGTTTTAAATCATAAGTTTTGTTCTCTTTGTGATAAAGGTATATTCATTCATTCTAAATGAATATGCTTTACATTACTAACAATTGCTATGTCTAGGACCTTTGAATCTTAAAGATTCTAGTTTGGGTGATTAATAATTAAATTAAATACACCCTCATTAAAATAATTATGTGTGGAACCCTAAAAGGTTCTCTGTAAAACCCTAACCTAAGGGTATGTTAATGTGAAAAACCCTAGTCTACTTACGGTTACTGATGAAATCTAGAAAATATTATTCTTTTGATGTTTAGGGTTTTGATGGTTTTGTCAGTTGAAAATAAGTAATATTATATTATATTAATGGAGAAATGGTTACATGGTTGTAACATAACTCCTTAAGTTAGGATTAGTTACTAGGTTGTAGGAGTTTGTTCTCACCTCGCTATTCTTTTGAGATGTATTTATTGCCTCATATTTGAGTAATTGAACATGAGAGTGTATGCTCCAGTTTGTGCAGCCTCTAGGTGAAGCTTGCTCATTTGTGAGTTGCTGGTTAATTCAATTTTTTCTTTTCTTTCTAGATTTTCTAACATGGTATCAGAGCTTAGATCTAGTGAGCTTGATTTACATGTAGAGCCTTATTGGCTGCATTAGAGCCCTAGTGGCTACATAGCCTTCATGACTACAAAGCCTTCGTGGCTACAATGCCCCAGTGGCAACATAGGAGCCTTAGTGCTCACATTTTCAGAGCCTAGGTGGTTGAGAGTGACATACCTTACTCATAGGAGAAATTTAGTTTCTCACAGGTCTCAGCATACATCCACCTGAGCACAAATCAGTCATCGCGGTTATGAAGGTAGAACCTGTGATTATGTGACCTTTCCTTGGAGCGATTTTCTTCATCGCCCCCATAAATCATGTTTTTTTAGGCAGAACATGTGATGGAGTGTTTTTTTATGGTTCTAAGCTTGGGATTTTGCCCGTTTTGTGGCGGATCTGAGAAGCAGACACAAAGATTGTGGTAGATTTGTGGTAGGTGATGAGTCTCATCATTGAGTAATTATATGGGCCTTAATTGGCCTTAATTCACCTCCTAGCTTAGTCAAACCAGCTATTCTCACAACTTATTTCACACTTTTGATTATACTTTGCTTCTGAGTTGAGTTAGAGTTGGATATTTTTCTTTGTGGTCTAATGTGCATGTAATGTAGGAATAAAGGATAAAAGCAAAGGAAATGCAGGGATAAAAGGTAAAAGTAAGGAACTGTGGTAAAAGACCTTGGTAAAAACTCAGATGAGACAAGGGAGAGGAATTACAGGAGGTAAATCCTCCTCATTTACTGCCCATCCATTCAAACATCCCTCCATCAGCTAAAGGTATACACAACTAAATCAGGAGTACTAAAAGATAGCCAAGCAAGTGGAAGTACAAGTAGCCTCCCTACTAGAAGGCAACCGAGCTAGTGAAAGTGAAAGGACAAGTTACCATTAAGTTGGGAGCTGTACCTACCTAATTTTGAGGGAAGTCGTTGAGACTTCAGATGTATAAATAGAGAGGCTTAGGCCCTCAATTTTTTTAGGCAGTTAACCAATAGTCAGTTAGTCAGTTAGCAATGATTCAAACTTCTACTTTATGACAGTTTTGAGTAATACAATTCTTTTGATAATGAAGATGAGTTTTGATTTGAGCCAACACTGAGTTAACTTAGAGGACTGAAGCTCTTGGGTTAGGGCCCAACCCTCGTAGCCAAAGCTCCTCTTTCTTGTATTGTATTGTAGCATAGATTCCTGCGTTCTGTTCATTAACTTAAGTAGTTCATTTCAATTACAACAGTAGCATATATGTATGGTTTGATTGTTCATTTGGTTAAATAGATGCATTTTCATTACAATGGTTCAACACAGACTTCTGGTTTCCTTCTCATTGACTTAAGTAGCTTCCTGTTTCTTGTTCATTTGCTTGAATAGTTGCAGTCCATTACAACAGGGTAGAACAGAGTAGTTGTGTTTCATTTTGTTCCATTTATGCTTTCATTTAATTAGTAGGTTGGCAAAGAAAAGATCCACCAGGATTCTCACAGGTGTCTCGGCCTTGCCTCCTCCCTCTGGGAAAATGATGTGAGGAGGAAACCCTGCAACAACCCCAAAAACATAGGGTTTTGGTTTTAATAGGGTTTGTCATTTAATGCAATCACGTGGTTCATCATATTGTCGCTTGGTTCGTTTCATGATCATTCACTCATTTCCTGGTCATCTGTCCCTTCGCCCTCTGCCTAATGCCTCACTCATACTTTCATTCTCCTTCGTCCTGAAACGCTTGCGCAAGAGTTGATAATTCATGTTTAAACGGTTTTACCGGTAAAATGCATTTCACAAGCCAAATCGTCCAATCATCGCTCAAATCCACTCTTTGAATTTGACTTTTTGCCTTTTAAATCCCCACCTCGATCTACCTTGTTAGATTCAACAGTTATCACGCACTCGCTCACCAACCTGCTCGGTCACATCTCCGCCGTAGATCTGCTTTGCTAGATCCAATGGCCATCGCACCATATCGTGTGGATTTCTATTCGAATGTTATGCGCTTGAGAGCATCTGAGATGAGTGGTTTCCTCATGCTACGTGTCAGTCGGTGAGGCTAGTTGCGTGAATTTTTAAAATACAACTTATGGTTTTGAGGGCACGCGAGATACAGCTTACCGCCTTCCAAACCTGCTCGTCATTTCTACACTTTTCTTTTCGCGCTCCAATCTCCACCGTCAATCTGCCCTACCAGATCTGATAGCTGTTGCATTTCCTGATCGCTTTATTGCCTTTAACTCTCAACCGTAAAATCTGTCTCTTGATCCGACGACTGTCGCTTCACCCAATCGCCAACTGGCTTGGCCAATCTTCACCGTTCATCTGCCGATTGCCTCTGCGATATCATCCCAGCTATCCATCCTGTTAGTCCACCATGTTTGCCCATTTGCCTACGTACCCTCCTACTATCTGATCTCAAGCGTTCATTTACCCTTCACCTGCCCGATCTAATGGTCCTCATGCTCTTTTGCTCCCTCACATCCTCTTTTCACCATTTTGAACTCGAACTGCTCTTCCACCTAATCACAGACTTAACCTAGTTTCCATTGTTCACCCCTTGGTCTAGTTTTATGCTCTTCTACTTCTACAACTGAGATAGTTAGCATTATATTAGTTTTGTTTAGCAATTATTTTTAGTCTAGCTGTCTTCATGATTAATTAGTTCATGGTGTGATTTAGGTTTGCATGTTGTTTTCTTCATTTTACAGTAGATTAGCTCTCCCCTGGACTAGGTTTTCTCTCCTTCCATCAAAATTAAGCTTCTTCTGATCCTATAGAAGTCTGCCTTGGAATCCTTGGGATCTCTTGCCAGATGAGCAGTTACAGCAAGCAATACTTTCACTTCTACTTGTGTATCTAGTACAGTCACCTCCAAGTTTGTACAACCCCAAGTTGATAAGTAAAGCTGGTAGCCCTGGGAGTTGCAACATTCTTGATGCAATACCTAGGCCCATCACTTTTTGGCGCCGGATCTGGATAGGTGTCAGAGTAGTAGTGATTACTGTTCTTTTCTTCTATTTTCTAGTTTCCAACTTTCTTCCATTAGTTTATTTATGCAAAAGTAATCTAGTTTCTTTCTTTCATTTTGTCACTTATCTACTTTCCTTTCCATTCTGCAAGTTAATCTAGTTTCATTCAACAATTTCAATTCAGTGAGTAGTTCTCTTTTTGTTAGTGGTTTTCATTCAATCAAGAAATTTCATTTTGCAAGTAGTTTCCTTTTTGCTAGTTGTTTTTCATTTAATCAACAATTTCCTTTCTGCAATTACTTCCCAGCTTTTAAGAAAAATCTCACAAAAACCCAAACACATTTCCTTTCATTCCTCGTAGGATTATTGATACTTTAGGAAAATTCTTGCCAAACACCCCCACCTCATCCAACAATAAACCTTCTTTCTTCTTCACTGACGGTGAGTTGGAAGCCCTTTTAAGTGAGCAACCTAATATATTTGAGGAACCTATAGGGGAAGAAGAAGAGGAAGAACCCATTCCTACTGAACCAATGGCTGAACACTTAAATGACAGAGGAGATAGAGGGAGAATTGTGAGTGCCTTCCCCATCAGGGAAACCAATGGGGACACTAAAATGAAGAACATAAGCCCATCTTCTCTACCTCATTTCCATGGCTTGACCAAATAGGACCCTGACACTTTCCTATTTTAGTTTGCTATTATCTATCGAACCTATGACTATACAGATGATGAGCAGAAGTTGAAACTGTTTCCATCTACCCTCAAGGAGGCAGCATTGTGCTGGTTCATGGGTTTACCTGGAGATAGCATAAAAACTTGGGCACAGATGCAGTAGGCCTTTAACAACAAATTTAGGGATTATTGTAGGTCAAAGGAAACTAAAGATGAAATGTTCAGGATGACCATAGGCCATGATGAATCCCTTGAAGACTGCGAAGAGAGATTCCAGCTCAGTTAAAAAAGGACCAGGTGTACACTTGACCCTGAGTCATTGAAGTTGGTCTTGCTTAGAGGAGTGAGGGAGGATATCCTAAACACATTACATATGTTATCAGGAGGAGATATCTACCAACTACCCTATGAGGACATCAAGATTATCTTTAGAAACCATTCTAGGGCAACCAGGAAAAAGGGTAGAAGTAGTCAACCTATAGCCAATACCTCATCTTCCAACTCATCCATCAAGGGTGAAATTGGTAATATGCTGGAGGACTTCAAAAGTGAGATGCTGCAAACCCTTGCCTTGCAATTGGATACAATGAATATTAGAAGGAAGCAAGAGGAAGCAGAGAGAGCCTTGGCCATCTTCTATCCTAGGTGCACCAGAAGACATCTTAGGAATGAATTTCCATTAAACTGTGTTGAGGTTTGCTTAGTCTGTGAAGAAAACCACTCCATAGACAAGTGCCCTTCCTTACCTAGACTCAAATTTGTATACCAAGGAGCTGAAGAGGTCACTGAGTAGTTTTTCTACATTAACCAAAGGAGACCTCTTGGGCTTAGACCATTCCATCAGGGTATGCAGGGATCATCCCATGCATATTACAGACCCAACCAAACCACAACTACACCTTCTTGGGGACCCCCTGCTCATCCTTCTTGGTCTACACCCCCTCCTTGGTCCTATGCATCTCAATATAATTCCCTGCCACCCAACCAGTCATTTCAACCTCACAATCAACCACAACATCAGTGGAATACCCCACCCCAGGGATGGAGGCCCCAATTCAACAATGTTCTAGCTCTGTTGCCTCCATCACCTACCCAACTGCAACTCCTGCACTCTGCTCCTCCTAGGAAACCCCAGATGTCTGCCCAACCAAATCCAAACCCAAAAAATAGGCAGTACCAAAAAACATACAGTGGAGAGACATCATACCTAGGTTATGCTATTGAAATTTAGGAGATCAACCTAAGATCTGGGAGAATTCTCCCAGATAACCAACCTCCCTCTCCACACAAGGAGGTTGAGGAAAAAAGAGAGGAAAGAAACCTTAAAGCAAATCCACCCTTTCCTGAAAGATTAGCCCAACCACACCAGCCTACCCCAAAAGAAACTGAACTTTTGGGAGAACTAGAAAACCTATGTGTAAAGATTCCCCTTCTCCAGGAAATCAAAGATGTGCATATTTACAATAAACTGATTAAAGAGAAGTGTTTTAAGCATCCAGGAAGAAGAAAAAGGGATGCCCCTACCATTAATGTCATTGGGAATTTATTTGACTTAATGTTGGGGCATGCAATATGTAATACTTAGACCCTGGAAGCCCTATAGTCAATTTCCACATCAATGGCACCATTGTCCCACACACTCTAATTGACCTTGGGGATGCCATTAATGTGATGACCAAGGACACCATGCTGAAGCTTAACCTCCAAGGGTCATTAAGGAAGACCACAACAATGCTGCAACTTGCAAACCATTCCACAGTCACACCTGAGGGAATTGTGGAGGATGTGATGGTCTCCATTGATTCCTGGGAGTACCCAGTAGATTTCCTCGTTCTTCAGCCTAAGGTTAAGCTAACTGGTTACCCTCTCATCCTTGGGGGGCCATGGTTGGCCACAACTGATGCCTACATTAGCTGCAGAGCTGGGAATATGACCATCAAGAATGGACATATGTCCAAACAATTGGTCCTATACCCTCCTACTCAACCCTCCCTAGAACATGACTTACCTTTATGGTTGGAGGAGGAGGAAGAAGATGAGATTTATTTTTCCGAATTGTATACTTTGGAAGCCATCATAGGAGGAGGACAACAAGATGAGGACGATTTAATTGAACACTTGCTCCAGAGTCCAACTCCTATTTCATTACCCCTAGAAGAAGAAGTAAAAGAAACACTGAATAGTCATCAAATTGACTTATGCTTGGCTAGTTCCCACCCACTCCGAGTCAAAACCATAGAATTTGGGCCAAAGAAAACCTTGAAGATTAATCCATCTCTGTCTACATAAGAGGAGGAACAACTATGCAACTTGTTAAGGGAGAACTTAGAAGCCTTTGCTTGGAACTACAAGGAAATGAAGGGAGTATGCCGGTCGGTGTGTACTCAGCATATATACATCAAGGAAGGTTGCAAACCAGCCAGGCAACCACAGAGGAGGATGAATCCAGCCCTCAAAGACATAGTCAAGGAAGAACTGCAGAAACTGTTAGATGCATGGTTAGTTTACCCTATCTCTAACAATGAGTGGGTCTCTCCTTTAGTGTTAGTACCCAAGCAAAATGGGAAGTGGAGGATTTGTGTCAATTATAGGGAATTGAACAAGGCCACAAAGAAGGATCACTTTCCCTTACCCTTCATTGACCAAGTGCTAGATGGCCAGGTAGGGAAGAAGTTATTTTCTTTCCTAGATGGATTCAGTGGGTAAAACCAAATCCAAATCTACCCAGAAGACTAGAATAAGACCACTTTCACCTATCCTTGGGGTACGTTTGCCTATAGGGTCCTTCCTTTCGGCCTGTGCAGTGCTTTTGCCACTTTCCAAAGAGAAGTCCTAAGTATTTTTTCTGAATTAGTTCATGATGCTGTGGAGATCTACATGGATGATTTTACACCTTATGGCTATGATTTCCAAGAGGCCCTGACTAACTTAGGCAAAGTATTATGCAAATGCATTGAGATGAACCTATCCCTCAGTCCAGAAAAATGTGAATTCTTAATGATTGAATGGACTGTGCTGGGTCATTCCATATCTCAGTAAGGACTACAAGTGGACCCAAACAAGGTAGCCATCATCCAAAGGGTCCCACCTCCACAAAATTAGAAAGATGTTAGGAGTTCTTAGGGCTAGTTGGATATTACAGAAGATTCATAAAAGAATTTAGCAAGCTAGCCTCTCCTTTGTTTGGTTTATTGGCCAAATATTCTAAATTTATATGGTCAAAGAGCTGCCAAGAGTCCTTGGACATTTTAAAGGATAAGGTAACCACTGAACCAATCCTTAGAGGCCCAAACTGGGTCCTTCCTTTTCACATTCATGCTGATGCCTCACATAGAGCCATAGGATCAACCTTAGGAAAAGTAGAAGAGAAATTGCCTCATGCCATTTGCTTTACCAGTAAAAACCTGTCAAAGGCTGAACTAAACTATACTCATAGAAAAAGAACTCCTGGCTGTTGTGCATTCATTGAGCAAGTTTAAGCATTACATTATAAGATATTAGACATTTGTACATACTAATCATGCTACAATCAAATATTTAATGAACAAACCAGATATAAATGCTAGAATCATCAGATGGTTACTTTTATTGCAACAATTTAATTTAACTATTGTTGATAAGCTTGGTAAAGAAAATGTTGTTGCTGACTTTCTGTCTAGAATGAATCTTCCTGCAGGTGAAGAGGGAATGGTGGATGATCAGTTCCCAGATGAGCATTTGTTTTCTATTTTAGTGCTCTCCCCATGGTTTTCTGATATTGCAAACTATTGGGTGTTAGCACAATTCCCACCAAACCTGCCCTCTAGAGAAAAAAACAAGATAATCAGGAAAAGTGCCCCCTTCACTTGGATTGGGGGCAATCTATTCAAACTCGGCCCAGATCAAATATTGAGAATATGTGTAAGGGAAGAGGAGGTCTTTCACATCCTTCTGACCTGTCATGATGGGCCTTGTGGAGGTCACTTTGCAGCAAAAAGGACAACATTCAAGGTGTTGCAAGCATGATATTATTGGTCTACGCTTCAAAGGATGTGAAGAAATATGTTAGTCAATCTGATCGATGCCAGAGGATGGGAAAGCCAACTCCAAGGGATGAAATTCCCGTACAGCCTCAAGTGACTTTCGAGCCATTTGACAAGTGGGGCATTGAATTCATTGGGCCTATCAATCCTCCTTCGAAGCAAAAACAACACATCATTGTGTGCACTGATTACTTGACTAAGTGGGAAGAAACCAAAGCAATCAAGGCAGCAATAGAAGAAAAGGTGGCTTAGTTCCTAACAGAGAACATATTCTACAAATTTGGGTACCCTAGAGAACTAGTCACGGACCAAGGTAGACAATTCACTGCTAGCATGATTGAAGAACTGCTCAAGCATCACAAGATCAAACATAGGACCTCCATTCCCTATCATCCACAAGCTAATGGACAAGTGGATGTGACCAACAGAGCACTATAGAACATCATGACCAAGGTAGTGAACAAAAACAGAATGGACTGGGCTAAGAGACTAGTTGAGGCCACCTGGGCCTATAATACAACATGGAAGACCACCACTGGGTTTACACCTTATGAGCTGGTATATGGGAAAAAGGCTTTTTTGTCCATTGAATTCTAATTCAAAACATTGAGGATGGCATCCGAACTAGATCTAGATCTCAGTCATACACAAAAAGAAAGGCTGTTCCATTTGAATGGCCTAGATGAATTCAAAATGCAGGCCCTCCTTCATACAGAGATAATTCAGCTCCAAAGAAAGATCTGGCATGATAAGCATATAAAGGAGAAGCTATTTCAAGAAGGAGATTGGCCATTATTGTATGATTCAAGGTACAAAGACTTCAAGGGAAATCTAAGAACAATATGGCTCAGACCATATGTGGTGGAAAGATGCCATGAAAATGGTTCAGTGCCGATCATAACTATAGATGAAGAATCCATTCCATTACTAGTTAATGGATTAAGACTGAAAATGTACAAGAGGCCTTCATCTAAACAAGAGTTTATTGATAGCATCAATAAGACAGTGATGATGGTGGATCAAGTTTCAGCTCCTCCCTCATCAGGTCATTGAAAAAGAAGAAAACAGAATAAGGATTCAGGTGAAAACCTCCATGAGGCACCTGAGTCCCATATTTGGGTTGAAAACCTCCATGAGGCATCCCAAGGATGAGAAAAATGGAAAGAAAGAAGGATCCTTGGGTGAAAACCTTTCTTGAGGCGCCTAGGGCAGATACCTAGGGTAAAAACCTCTTTGACGCAACCTAAGTGTTTTTTCAAGGAAATAAATATAATAACAAAAGAAAAAGAAAAAGAAAAAGAAAATTGTTGTTTGCAGGAGGATGAGAAAGACAATCGAGGAGCAAAGAGAAGATCCAAAGGGGGCCCTGCCTCACATATGTTCATCTCCCCCACTCCTTACCATGCATCCCTCCATAAATTCCATTATTTTTTTCACTTCACTACTTCAATTCAGGAGAAGATTATGTTTTCCACAACACCATCTCATCCATTATTATCATCCCTGCCTTCACAAACACTCCTACTCCCTCTGTAAATGCATCAACATCTGATCTGTAGTCACAGACATCATCAACAGACAATAGAAGAGGCAGAAAGATGACCTACAACAGTAACTACAACATCCGATTTGCAGTCAAGAAACCATCACTAGACAACAAAGGAGGAAGAAGAATGACCATCATCAACACCTATGATCCTTGACACTTGTAGCATGGCATTAAGGCCACGGGCAAGTATCCTACTCACTCACTCGTATGCATCATCTGATCAAAGGTTGTAAAGGTCAAGAGGTAGTTGGTTTGTAAGTAAAAAGGTGGCCATTTTCCTCTAAAAAGCTGGTGGATTACATGCACAAGAAACTCTGTTCTCTCAAGATTTTGCTCATTTCCTCTTCAAACCTCACAAGCAAGATGCTCATCAAGTATATCTCATGTAAAGGTAGATACAATGTTGTTTATGGCTACCATTTTAGAATGCTTGGAGAGTTAATATTTGGGGTAGAATCACCAGATCACTAAAGACTGAACATACCCCATTTTCTGATGCAATCACTCATGGACTCCAGCAACAAAGAAAAGAAAGGAAATTTCCAACAATTAGTTCACCATGGGTTGATCAGAGTCCTCATTGAGGATGTCCTCCAGAACCTCAAGATCCCTATAACATGGACAACCTTCAATGACTTACTAGCAGAGGACGACATCAAAACCTTCATCTATGGTGTTAGTCCTTCTATCAGTAAGGAGGAGACAAAAAAAGAAACAATCAATACAGAGCTATATGGGGATGAGATGGATCAAGAAGATACTAATACAAAGGAACATGATGCTGAAACAAAAGAGGAAGAAGGAATTTAAACAAAGAAGAACAAGAAGCAAGAAACAAAAGTGCTAAGTGGCTTTAGGGATAGAGAAACAACTGAACAATCAAACCCCATGGCCCTAATCAACATCTAATTGCAAGTAATCCTCAACTTACACTCAAATATCTTGCTGCCCAAGGGAAAGAAAGTACACATTTTGAGGATATGTTTAGGCTGATAAGAAATGATAATATAAATGTCTGCTAAAAGAGATGAAACACTACCACATAGCTTGACGATCAAAGAATATCAGTGGGGAGAAGAAGAAAGGAAAGCAAGCTGCTATAAACAAAAAGAAAGACCACAATAGAAGCATGAGATGTCAGAGAAGCTATGAGAGCCACTAAGTTGCTTAGAGGATGAGCAACACTTTCAGTAGCGGGGTGATGATGAGTCTCATCATTGAGTAATTATATGGGCCTTAATTGGCATTAATTCACCTCCTAGCTTAGTCAAACCAACTATTCTCACAACTGATTGCTCACTTTTGATTATATTTTGCTTATGAGTTGAGTTAGAGTTGGATATTTTGCTTTGTGGTGTAATGTGCATGTAATGCAGGAACGAAGGATAAAAGCAAGGGAAATGCAGGGATAAAAGGTAAAAGCAAGGAACTATGGTAAAAGACCTTGGTAAAATCTTGTATGAGACAAGGGAGAGGAATTACTGGAGGTAAATCCTCCTCAGTTACCGCCCATCCATTCGAATATCCCTACATTAGCTAAAGGTACACACAATCAAATTAGGAGTACTAAAAGACAACCAAGCAAGTGGAAGTACAAGTAGCCTCCCTACTAGAAGGCAACCGAGCTAGTGAAAGTGAAAGGACAAGTTACCATTAAGTTGGGAGTTGTACCTCCCTAATTTTGAGGGAAGTCGTTGAGACTTCAGATGTATAAATAGAGAGGCTTAGGACTTCAGTTTTTTTAGGTAGTTAACCAATAGTCAGTCAGTCAGTTAGCAAGGATTCAAACCTCTACTTTGTAACAATTTTGATGTAATACAGTTCATTTGATAATACTTGCATGAACTTTCAAAATACAACTTATGGTTTTGAGGGTGCACGAGATACAACTTACCGCCCTCCAAACCCACTTGTCATTTCCGCAAGTTTCTTTTCGCGCTCCAATCTCCATCGTCGATCTTCCCTACCAGATTTGATGGCTATCACATCGACTGATCGCTTTATCGCCTTGAACTCTCCACTATCGATTTGTCTCTTCATCCGATGACCATCGCTTCACCTGATCGTGAACTAGCTTGGCTGATCTTCATCGTTCATCTTCCAATCGCCTCCGCGATATCATCTGAGCCATCCATCCTGTTAGTCCACTATGTCTGCCCATTTTCCTATGTACTTGTAGGTTTTAACCCCGAACAGAAATTACCTGCATTCAAATTCTAAAACACATAAAATAAACAATGCAAGAGCATAACACATAAAACACATATACACAGAGATTTTCCCCTGGATGCCAAAACCAGGACTACCAGCTTGATTTTTCAGTATGTTCCTTTCAATGTTACAATACATATTTATACATGCAGAAGCATCCAATACCATGGACCGAAAACCATTGCGTCCAAAAACATGTGCGAAAATCATGCACAAAACCATAGGTGGGTCCGCACAACCTAACATAGGGTCCAAAACCAAAATTTTATGGGGTGCTGCCCTAGACCCCATAAAGTGGAGTTACGAGTACACCTCAAACCCTTTGTGACCCCCCCCCGCTACACAATTGGCACAATGAAGGGGGGCTCTACCCCCCCCGCCCCCTCTAACCCTCCGGTTAACTATGTGGGATATACATGGAAAGAATATAACACAACCCATCATTCTCCCACTTGTTGTTTTCTTTCCACACAGGGGCACAAGAGAGCTTAGTCATTTTTCCAGAACTGAAATGCCCATTGTCTCTCTACACCAAGAGAGCTACTCAAAGCTCACAGATTTTGTCAATGCATCTGCAGTATTCTTCAATTTGTCCACCTTTACCAGCAACACCTTTTTGTCTTCTATCATATCCCTCACAAAGTGATACTGAACATCAATGTGCTTTGTCTTTGAATGATATCCGGGGTTCTTTGCCAAGAAAATTGCACTTTGGCTGTCACAGTCTATCCTTATAGCTCCCTATACTAACCCCATACTTGAACACAATCTCTGCAACCAACTGCTTCCTTGCTTGCATGAGTGGTTGCCATGTGTTCTGCCTTTGTAGTTGATAGTGCCACTACAGATTGTTTCTTACTCATCCAACTGACTGCACCTCCAAATAGGTTAAACTCATACCCACCTGTAGATCTTCTCTGATCCAAATCTCCAGCCCAGTCTGCATCAACAAAGCCATGAATATCCAACATTCTGTCCAATCATGGTCTTCCTTGGTAGCACAAACCATAATCACTAGTGCCACACAAATACCTGAAAACCCGCTTGACTGTTGTCCAGTGCTCCTTCCCTGGTTTTGACATAAACCTGCTCAATACTCCCACTGCATGTGCAATGTCTGGTCTAGTACAGACCATTGCATACATCAAGCTAACAAATGCACTTGCATATGGAACACGAGACATGTCCTCTTCCTCTTCTTGTGTCTTGGGACACTGTTCAACAGATAACCTCACACCTACAGGAATAGGAACCTTCACCGGTTTACTATTATGCATATTAAACCTCTGTAGTATTGTCTTGACATACTTCCTCCGGTTTAACTAGAGCTTCCTCCTTGCCCAATCTCTTTTAATTTCCATGCCCAAAATACAGTTTGCAGCACCAAGATCTTTCATGTCGAATTTGGAGGACAATTGGGTCTTCAAATCATGGATAATTTCTTTGTCATTTCCAACTAGCAACATATCATCCACATACAACACCAGATAAATTACACGGTCACCAATTAATTTAAAATACAAACAGTGATTTGCTTTTCTTCTGGTGAAGTCAAGTCCCCGTATAAATCTATCAAATTTCTGATACCACATCCTTGGTGACTGTTTTAACCCATACAGAGACTTCTTTAACTTGCATACCAGTTCTTTCTTGCCCTTCATCGTAAAGCCTTCAGGTTGCTCCATGTATATTTCCTCTTCCATATCCCCATGAAGAAATGTTGTCTTCACATCCATCTGTTCTACCTCAAAATCAAAAGCAGCAGCAACAGATAAAATTAATCTAATAGAAGCTACCTTGGCAACAGGAGAAAAAATATCACCAAAATCAATTCCCAGCACCTAGGAATAACGTTTTGCTACCAACCGAGATTTGTATTTCTCCACCTTTCCTTCTGTATTTGTCTTCTTCTTGAACACCCATTTGCTGCCAATGGGTTTCCTTCCAGCTGGCAACTC
>APFE031182670.1:135868-173749 GCA_000404065.3 Pinus taeda
AACCTCACACCTACAGGAATAAGAACCTTCACCGGTTTACTATCCTGCATATTAAACCTCTGCAATATTGTCTCGACATACTTCCTCTGTTTAACCAGAGCTTCCTCTTTGCCCGATCTCTTTTAATTTCCATGCCCAAAATATAGTTTGCAGCACCGAGATCTTTCATGTCGAATTTGGAGGACAATTGGGTCTTCAAATCCTGGATAATTTCTTTGTCATTTCAACCAGCAACATATCATCCACATACAAGACCAGATAAATAACACGGTCACCAATTAATTTAAAATACACACAATGATCTACTTTGCTTCTAGTGAAGCCAAGTCCTCGTATAAATGTATCAAATTTCTGATGCCACATCCTTGGTGACTGTTTTAACCCATACAGAGACTCTTTAACGCCATACCAGTCTCTTTACCCTTCACCGCAAAGCTTCAGGTTGCTTCATGTAGATTTCCTCTTCCAAATCCCCGTGAAGAAATGCTATCTTCACATCCATTTGTTCTACCTCAAAATCAAAAGCAGCAACAACAGATAAAAGTAAATCTAATAGAAGTTACCTTGGCAACAGGAGAAAAAATATCACCAAAATCAATTCCCGGCACCTGGGAATAACCTTTTGCTACCAACCGAGCTTTGTATTTCTCCAACTTCCCTTCTGCATTTGTCTTCTTCTTGAACACCCATTTGCTGCCAATGGGTTTCCTTCCAGCCGGCAACTCCACCAGATCCCAAGCCTCATTTTTGTGCAAAGATGCCATTTCATCAACCATGGCCTCTTTCCAGAGTTTTCCATCCTCTGAATCCACTGCTTCCTTCACAGTTCTGGGATCATCATCAGTAACAGACAAAGCAAAGTTTGAACAGAAAGCAGATGGACTATACCTTTCTGGCTGCCTTCTTTCTCGAGCTGATCTTCTCACAGCCAGAGTTTGTGGCTCTTCATCTTCTGATTCCTCCTCTGCTACAGAGTCTGAATCTTCCTCCTTTAGTTCAAACTCTATCTTCACAGGTTCCTTTGGTTGGACTTCATGTTTGATAACATCTTTCACCTCTCTAAACACCACATCCTGTACTCAACCTTCCTTGTTACTGGGTTCCAAAGCTTATAACCCTTTAAACCATCCTTATACCCAATAAAGATGCACTTTTCAGATTACTATCCAACTTGGTTCATTTCTCCTTTGGAACATGTACATATGCATCACATCCAAATACCCTCAGATGTGAAAGAGAGGGTTTCTTACCTATCCATAGCTCTTGTGGAGTCTTATCCTCCAATGTTGATGAAAATGACCTGTTGACTAGGTAACATGCAGTATCCACTGCCTCTGCCCATAATTCTTATCCTAACCCGACACCACTGACCATGCTTCTTGCCCTTTCCATTAACGTCTTATTCATTCTTTTTGCAACTCCATTTTGCTGAGGTGTATATGGAGTAGTCTTCTATCGTGCTATACCACACTTCTTACAAAATTCTTCAAATTCCTTGCTGCAAAACTCTCCACCATTATCTGTTATTGGCATCTTTATCTTCTGCTCTATTTGATTTTCCATGAGAGCCTTAAGTTCTTTAAACCTATCAAAGGCTTCAGATTTCTTCTTAAGGAAATATATCCATGTATTCCTTGAGAAGTCATCTATAAATGATACATAGTACACAGATTTACCCAGTGATGGAACCTTCACAGGTCCAAACACATCACTGTGCACAAGATCTAATATCTGTTTCGCCCTTTTACTACCAGAGGGGAAACTCACCTAATTCTGCTTTCCATATACACAATTTTCACAGAAATCAAAATCCAGAGAGCTATTACTCATACCTTCTACCATACCTTTACCATGAAGTATTCGAAGGGCCTTCTCTCCAATATGTCCAAGCTTTGATGCCACAACATGGTCTTCTCTCTAGAGACCACTAGATTTTCTGCTTCACTTTTAGGAACCACAAAATTGTTTCACCCATCAATAACAATGCTACCTTGCAGCTTGTACAGAGTTCCAATTCGAACTCCCCGCATCAATACCAATGCTCCCCGAACCATTTTGCAGGTATCCTTCTTGAACATTGTTTTTACACTTGCATCATCCAGCTTACTTACAGAAATCAGATTTCTGGCCAATGCAAGAATATGCAGAACACCCAAAAGTGTTCTAACCCTTCCACCTTGCAACTTCAACTTTATTTTTCCGCGACCAATGATTCTAGCCTTCCTATCATCACCTATGAAGACATCACCACCATCATATTTCTCATACTCGCATAACCACTCTCTATGGGGAGTGAAGTGGAAGGATGCACCTGAGTCAATCAACCATGCCTCATGATCTGCATGTGTACTTGAAGAAGCTAGGTACACATCCCCACCTTCATCTGAGGTGGTTTTTGCTTCTATAGAAGGAGAATCATCAGATCCCTTTCCTTTATTAGGAGCTTTACATTTACAATCCCTTTTGAAGTGCCATTCCTTTCTGCATTTCCAGCACACCACCTTTACAGGTTTTCCTTGAGATTTAGATCTCCCACTCAATGACTATTTTTGTTTCTGTTCTGGGACCATCCTCGTATAGACAAGGCATCACCATTCTGGCTCTCCATATTTTTCTGTCTTGTCTCCTTTGTCAGCAAGGCTGAGACTATTTCATCAAACTCCAAGGTAGTTGCATTGCTACCTATTGCAATAACCAGACTATCTCACGAATTTGGTAGAGAACACAACAAACTGATGCACTTATCTTCATCTGAAATTTTAATATCAACATATGCTAACTCACTTACCACAATATTAAATGAGTTCAAATGCTCTGTCACCGAGTCTCCATATTTCATCCTTAGGTTATATAGCTTTTCTGCAAGAACAATTTATTCACCAGAGACTTAGATTGGTACAAAGTCCCTAACTTGTCCCACAAAGCCTTCGTCATAGCTTCCCCTGATACATTTAGCAATATTGAATCTGAGACACATAATCGTATTGTGCTCTTTGCCTTCCGATCCAATTTCTTCCCTTCTTCATCGGACAATCCCATTGGTTTAGTACCCGGATCTACCATGATCCACTGATCTTTATCCACCAACAGATCCCCCATCTCAAAACTAGTGAGTTTCCACAACTCAAAACTCTGACCATTAAATTTCTCGATCTCTATCTCTCCATTTCTCGCCATCTTCTTTCACCACCAGAATCTATCTCATAGATCTCCCACTGAACATGGTCTACCATAGGCCCGAGCAAAACCCCTCAGCAACAAAGGCATCCCCTTGAAGCCAAAACTGCTCCGATACCAAATGTAGGTTTTAACCCTGTACAAAAATTACCTGAATACGAATTCTAAAACACAAAATAATAAACAATGTGAGAGCATAACATATAAAACACATATACACAGAGATTTTCCCACTAGATCCAAAAAGCGGGACTACTAGCTTGATTTTTCATTATGTTCCCTTCAATGTTATAATACATATTTATACATGCCGAAACATCTAATACCATAGACCGAAAACCATCGTGTCCAATACCATGGACCGAAAAACCATCGCGTCCAAAAAACATGTGCGAAAATCATGCACAAAACCATAGGTGGGTCCGCCCAACTTATCATAGGGTCCAAAACCAAAATTTTCAAGGGCGCTGCCCTAGACCCCATAAAGTGGGGTTATGGGTACACCTCAAACCCCTTGTGACCCCCCCACACTACACAATCGGTGAAACGAAGGGGGGCTTCACCCTCCCTCTAACCCCCCAGTTAGCTACGTGGGCTAGTTGTGGAAAGAATATAACACAACCCAACAACAGGAGCTCCTGTAGGAATTCCTAGAGCAGCTGATCCCATAGAAATCCAGCACCAACAGCAAGAGAGTGCAAACATGAAGGTTGAAAAGGCACCTGAAGGTCAAATCTAACCACAGAAGAACCTACACAAGCACACAACCACACATTAGCAAGCAGAGACATCATGCAAAAAGGGAAATAAAGGTATGCAGCAAAGAAATCCACAACACCTCATAGCACGTACACCCGGATCACAGGTAAGTACCTAAGTCACTCCTATGTTTTCATTTGTGTAATTAGAAGTCATGCAAAAGAAACGAGATGGTTGAGGTTGAATGAGGGAAAGGTGGCCAATTAACTTGGCCACCTTTGTCTAGTTGACTCCACTCATCCGAGATGTCACCCACACGTGTGCACAGTCAACTCCAGCAAAAGATGCCAAGGACAGTTAGTGGAGGAAGTGTGAACTCCGATTCAATAATGAGGGATGATTACGATGAGGGCCCATGATGACTAAGCAGGTGGGGACCAACGGTCCGAATATGGCCAATGTATACCTTGCCAGCTCAACACTCATCATTGAAAATATCCATAAAGGGTAATAAGTACTTCTCCCCGAGCATTCTCACCACCTTTTCCTTCATTCTTTCCTCGTAACTCAGCTACAACAGTCTCCTTGTGCCCCCACAGCCTCGTAACCACCATCCTCAATTGATCTCTCCCATATTCTTTCTCTCGACATTTTCTACAGGAGCACCTACAAGAAATCTACAGGAGGGACAACATGCTTCTATAGGAGGGGCAGTGAGTCATTTTGAAGGGAGAAAACATGATTTTTAAAATGCTTTTTAGTCTGAAGAGGTAGAGTTCATGCATTCCCCCTGTTTAATATCAATATTTGAAAGAAGTGGTCTCAATTTGAGGAGGAAATAAGTCTTTGGGAGAGGAGAAAATTCATTAAAAAAAATTCTGCTTATTTAAAAAAAACACAGTCTCGTCTGTTTCTCTGTTTTTCTCAAAATTATTTATCTCCACCTCCATATTTGGTTTTCCAAAAGAGTATAGACAATATGAAAAGAGGGTTTATGAGAAAGGAGCCTACTAACTTCACTAGGCTCCATGCACATCCTCAAGTGGTGGACATCTTCACAAGGGAAAACTGGATGGATTTCTTTGAGAAATTTCAAGGGTTTGATGAGGAAAATGCTCAAGAGTTTGCTCTCTCTCTACTCCCTCACACAAGAACTCATGCCATTGTCACCATTAGAGGTATTTCAATGGAGATAACTCCTGAATTTATCAGTAGGGTCACTACCCTTCCTCTTGGGATGCCTTGGAGTAAAGATGAGAAACCAATTGGCCAGGCTGTCGGGAAGAACTTTTTCCAAAATAATGAAACCCCTGTTGAAGATAAAAATGGCATTAGAAGGGATAGCATACCATATCCCTAGGATGAGGTTAGCTATCAAATAATCAAATACATTTGCTGTGAGCGAAGGTACAACATTGTTTATGGTTATCACTTTAGAATCCTCCAAGAATTAAGGTATGACATGGACACTCTAGCACCTCAGAAGCTCAATATCCCTTACTTCCTCCTGCAGTCCCTCATTGATTCCAACACCAAGGTACAAGTAGGAAATTCAAAACAGCTAGCTCACCATGGCTTAATCAAAATCCTAGTAGAGGAAGCCCTCCATACCTTTTCACTCCCTATAGCATGGGAAGTTTTTCGAAACATGAGAGTTGAGGATGACATAAAGGCCTTAACCTATGATGTCAGCCCTACTGTCACTGAGGAGGAAGAACAACAAGGGGGAGAAGGTGGAGCTAGGGGTGACATAGTAGAACAAGAAAGGAAGGAGGAAGGAATTGAAATAGAGGAGGAGAGAGCTGAAGAAACAGAGCAGGGAGAGACAAAAAAAGAGACAGAAAAAGAGACAGAAGGAGGAGGAAAAGAGGCAGAGAAGGAAGAACAAGGAGAAGAGTCCCCTAAGACTTTGGAAAGGGAGGCAACAACTGCCCTCACTGCCCTCAATACACCAATCAAGCCAAAGCAAAAGAGGAAAAGATAGACCTCCATGTATTTCAGGGCTAGGAAGAGCACAAGAATTAAAACATGCAAACCTCATCCCTCTTTAAAAGTGCCAATTACCATCGAAGATTCACCCTTTGCCAAAAGGAAAGAATCTCCTTCCAAGACACCTATAACATATGATAGGGGGACCCCTAGATCTTCCACATGGAAGGAAAATGCAGTACTACAGGACCCAAAAATAGTCCTACAGGAGACACTGCCAAAACTATAGGAGACCCAAAAGCTTGAGAAAAGGATAGAAGGATAGCCACGGGTGAAGGAGGAAGCACAAGAGATACAAGAACCTGATCCCTAGTCTAGTATTTCCTCCTATTGCAATCTACTTGATGGAGGAAGGATAATCCCATAGAAATTTGCAATTCCACTATTTTTTGAATTGGAGAAAGAAAGAGTGAGAACACATAGGTGGATGTAGATAGCCAAATCCAAAGAAGTTGAGGATGTTGGCCATATGGAAAACAAACTCAAGGAAATGGGCAGAAAGTTGAGTTCTCTCAGAGACAAGGAAGCAATTACAAGAAGCCACCTTGAAACTGAAAATGAATTGCTAAGGAGGCAGCTACAAGAGAAAGAGACCCAGCTGGCATGCATGGCCAACTTATCCACGGAGGCATTGCAATGCAGAACAATAGCCAAATCCTATGGCCTCTATCTAAAGGACCAATGGTTAAAATTCCAAATAAAGACTTTGGCACAAAGAGGCACAATGCCTTTCTAAGACTATAGGCAGCTCATAGATTTGTGTGACCAAAGCACCTCAGAGGATAAAGCAAAGATGGGATAATTATACTTACACAACATGGCCCTCATAGACATGAATGTGTAGGATCCCAATGCCAAGCTAGGGGACCTACAATTAATGGGCATGGCCTCATGGATGAACCATGAAGAATTGAGGGCAACAGAAATAAAAGGATTGATGATAAAGGAGTAGAATGAGCCATTAATGATAAGAGCTGAGCCATCAGATCCTATGGCACTCATCAGCACACACAAACTGCTTGCCAATGACCCTCAGATTGCCCCTAGATATCTCACCAATCAGGCACAAGCCATTGCACACTTTGAGGATATGAAAAGGCTACTTGGAGATGAATGTGTGCATGCATGCATGAGGATATGGAACACCTTACCACACAATTTGTATATTATGGAATATCATTCCCCCATGAGGCTAAAGGAGGCGTTAAAAAGAGTGGCAATGTACAAGCGCTCCATGCAGAGGCTGAAGGTCAACTGGATTGGCCTCAAACTGAGTCCCCCACTGCTGTTAGGCATGCTAGAAGGCAGAAGAGAAGAAGAAGAGGAAGAGCAGTGGAAGGACATAGATAGGAAGGAAAGGTTCTGTGGCAAAGAAGAGAAGACCACATCAAAAGCTTGGGATGCTAGGGAGGCCACCAGGGCCATAAAAGATGAGGAGATTGACTAGGTTGCTCAGAGGATGAGCAACACCTTCAGTAAGGGGGTGATGATGAGCCTCATAAATGGGTAATTATATGGGCTCATTTTACCTCCTAAACTAGTCAAATCAACCTTTCTTTTAGCTTATTATATGATTTTCTGATTATATTTATGCTTATAGAGTGAGTTGAGTTAGTTATTGTGCCATGTGGTCTAACATGTATTTAATGCATATTATTGATGGATTTCGAGGTCAAATTCAAGGATCTAGTGGAAAAATGGTAGCAATAACTCGAAGTGGATAGAGAAGAGGACTTATAGGAGGGAACACCCCTCGTTTATTACTCACTTCGAATTCCCCTTCATTCAGCTCGGAGTACAAGCAGTTGAATCATGCACTAGAAGGCAGTCGAGCAAGTGGAGGATGACTGATGATTATCTCGAGTTTTGGGAGCCAAGCCTCCTTGATTTTAAGGAAACTGTTGGTAGCTTAATTTGTATAAGTAGAGAGGCCTAGGGCCTCACTAGGGTCAGATTTTTTTATGTAAACTCTACTCAAAATTTCGAGCTTATCATTTTGTGACTGTTTCATGTAATCTTGTTATTGTTTTGAAAATAGAGATGAAATCCTTTTTGAGCTAGCACTGAGTTACCTTAGAGGGCTGAATCTCTTGGGTTAGGGCCCAATCCAAGCAGCCAAGCTCCTCTTTACTTGTATTTGTATGCTTTGTTTCAGTTTTTGGATTAGTTTGTTGTTAGATGTATTTCTCTTATGGCTAAGAATAGGTTGCTTTTGATGATTTAGTAGTTTTCTTCCATTTGTGTTTTTTGTAGCAGGTTAAGAAATGACCAAAAAATATTCAAAAGGCTAGCAATAGTTCCTTGGCCTTTCTTCCTCCCTCTGGGACCATGATTTGAGGCAAAGACTCTCTTGCTGCCCCAAAAACGCGAATTTTCCTCCTTCATAGGACTTCTAGTGTTTGCAGCTTTTAGGTAGGTTAATAGTCCAGCTTTGCTTTGCTTTAGATCTTCTTAATCATGCTCACTTCCTGATTTGCAATATTCTTCTTTCATTCTTTCCTTTCCTACAACATTTCTCAACATTTCCTTTCATAGATCATAGTTTAGACCATTTTTATGCAAAACTCTGTTTTTCCTAAATGCATTCATTTCACTTGTTGCTTGATTTCCTTGGTTGACTGTTAGTTTCTATGCAGAAGATCTCTTCCAGCAGTAGGCTAGCTTATTAGCAATCACACCCTCCATTTGGTCCATGTCCTATAGGTCTCCCAAATCTCACCTCAATTCTGCCCTAGTTTCCTGCATTTTTCCATAGAACTTCTTCCTCTCTCCTTAAGCAAACCCAATCATCTTTCTCTCTCCTGGTGATTCATGGTAGACCTTAGGCACCCTAACACCTCATTCCAACCTTCATTCTTCACCCACTCTTACACCCTCAGAACAGTGAAAATTGCTCTCGACCTCCTCTTGTAAGCCTCCTGTAGTTTCCCTGTTTTCCTCCTGTAGATTTCCTGTGTCCTGTATATTTTCCTGTGGGCTTTCTTTTGAAGGTCAAGTGTCGGAAAAGCCTCCAGAAGGCCACCTGAGACCTCCTAGGACCCATCCACACCATTCTACTTCCTCTCAAGTCCCAAAACCACCCTTCAACGCCACCTATTCACTGCCACACTCACACACAATAAATTACATGCATGTCAAATTCACATAAAAGTACATAAAAATCCAAAAATATGTTTTTTTGCTTATTTACTTCCAAAAATAGCATAGTTAGATGTTTTTTACTTCCTTGAGTAGGTAATGGCATTCCTTTCATGGTTTTCATAGTGCTTTTTGCAAAAGTAGAATAAGTTGGTTAATTAGGGTTTACTGGGTTTGCTTTACATTTCAGTATTTCTCCTTTCTGTAGTTAGAATATCATTTGTAGAGTAATATTTCTTTCCTTTCAGCACATATAGAGCTTCGTCTGGAATCCATAGAAGTTGGCTTGAGCTCATAGTGATCTTGCGCCATCTTACTAAGTGACAACCTACAGTAAGAACTAGTACTTGTGCATACATCACTGATGCTTCCAAGTTTGTTATGAACTATCGGGTTGATAAGAGTAAATTAGGCAGCCCAGGAGTTGCAGTATTATTGCTGCAATATTGGTGCTCACTAGGATGCTATGAATGAATAATTTGAATCTATTATTAGAAATAATACTTGGTAACTAGTTGAATTTCCTGAAGGAAAAATACCCATAGGTTGCAAGTGGCTTTACAAAGCTAAATTTAATGTAGATGGGAGTCTAGAAACGTTTAAAGCTAGACTAGTAGCAAAGGGTTATTCACAGAAAGAGGGAATTGAATATGAAGAAACCTTTTCCCCTGTATCCAAACTGAATTCTATCAGAATGTTAATTGTTGTAGCTACAAAACATCAGTGGAAGCTACACCAGTTAGATGTTAAGTCTGAATTTCTAAATGGTGACTTAAAAGAAGAGGTTTATTTAATAACCTAAAGGGTTTGTTAAACAAGGGCAGGAACAATTAGTTTGTAGATTGAAAAGGGCCCTTTATGGTTTAAAACATGCACTCAGGTCTTATAACATGGTTTTTATAGGAGTAAGAATGATCCAAATCTATATACCATGTATGATGAACAGGGGCAAATAATTTTAATTTCCTTGTATGTGGATGACATGATTATAACAAGTAATGCAGATGCATTAATCAAAGAAATCAAATTGCAGATGTCACATTTTTTGAGATGAAAGACGTCGGAAATTTACATTACTATCTAGGTCTGGAAGTGTGGAGAGACTTTGGGTAGAATTTCCTTACTCAAGGGAAGTATGTCATAGGGCTGCTAAAAAATTTCAGAATGGAATAGTGTAAGACAACATCAGTACCTTGCAGCAAAACCTAAAATTGTGTAGTGATAATGGCTCCAAGGAGGTGGATGCCACTTTGTACAGGCAACTAGTTGGTAGTCTAATATACCTGACTACAAATAGACTAGACTTTGCATACTCTGTTAGTGTGCTAAGCCAATTTATGTCTAAACCTATTGAATGTCATTGGGTTGCAGCAAAAAGTGTACTGAGGCATCTTCATGGAACTAATGATTATGGAATTTTATACACTGATACATTTGATGTTACTTTAGTAGGTTTTTCAAACTTTGATTGGGCAGGTAACCTGGATGATCGATGATCTACGAGTTATGCATTCAATGTTGGATTTGGGCTCGTAGCATGGAGCAGTAACAAGCAGAGCATTATGTCTTTATCTTCATCTGAAGCCGAGTACCAAGCATTATGCACAAAAACATGTGAAGCTATCCAGTTGAGGAGGCTTCTCCATGATGCATGAGAAGATCATAAAGAAGCGACCGTCATCAATTGTGACAACTAGAGTTCCATTAAGTTGGCGAACAATCCAGTGTTTCATAAGAAAACGAAACACATAGATACTCGGTGTCACTTTGTTAGAGAAAAGGTCGAGTCAAAAGAATTTTTTACTGAATACTGTAAAACATGTGACAATGTGGCTGATATTTTTACTGAGCCTGTTGGGAAAGTTAGTTTGAATTGTTTAGGGGGATGTTAGGAATTTAGGATAATCCTTTCTCCATTAAGGGGGAGAGTTGAAAATGAGTAATATTATATTGTATTAATGGAGAAATGGTTACATGGTTGTAATGTAACTCCTTAAGTTAGGCTTAATTCCTAGGTTGTAGGAGTTTGTTCTCACCTCCCTATTACTTTGAGATGTATTTATTGTCTCATCTTTGATTAATTGAACATGAGAGTGTATGCTCCAGTTTGTGCAGCCTCCAAGTGCAGCTTTCTCACCTGTGACCTGCTAGTTAATTCAATTCTTTCTTTTCTTTCCAAATTTTCTAACATTGTCATGTTTGGGCTTTTAGTATTATTATGGAAACCATATTAATTTAGGGTTGGATGATAATGCATTCCTAGACCTTGAGGTTTTGGTAAATAAGGGTTTATTAGTAAAACCCTTATGTATTGAGAGTAAAGCTCCTAGGAATGAAACCCTAGGTGTATGCTTGTCCATTTGATCAAAAGCCCAACCTAATCATGATAATTATATGTATGAATTTAAATGTATTGATATTTGTGTCTTGGGTTTGTCCTATATATATGATATTCTTGTGCATGCCTATTCTAGATATGTATATGTGTTAACCGAATTGTTGATGCTTATAGTGTGCAAAGTCTAGGTTTGCAACTAAGCCCTAGTAGAAGTTTGATATTCTAGGATATGATGTGATGATATTGTTTCCATTATGATGATAAAATCTAGGGATCACAACAAACCCTCTTAGAAGTTGGTCATTTCGTTGAAAACTTTGATTGTGTGTAGTATCTCGAAGATGAAATCTAGGGTTTGCATTAAATCCTAGTAGAAGTCTAACATTTGAATTCTAAAGTTGTTGGGCGCATTGTAGAACTGTAGATGTTTGAATTTCTTCTAGGGTTTGCAATATATTATAGTAGAGTATGTCATATCTTTGGAATAAATATCAAGACCATAGATATAATAAATATTTTTATCTTGATTGAGTTGCTCAAAGTCTTGATAATGAAGTCTAGGGTTTATAACAAAACCCTAGCAAGAAATTGAAGTATAAAAAGTATGTGTCTCTTGTTTACCTAAATAAGTTTATGCACTTGATGTCTAAAGTCTATTGCTTCCATGATTATGATATAGTTAACTTCATGCCTCTATATATGTACTTGTTGTTTAAGTTTTGCAGGTACATAGTCTTCAAGAGATTGAAGATATTCGTAGGTAAAGTTGATTTGATTGAAAAGCATGAGGAAGGAAGTTATATGAATAATGACTATCAAGATGACTCTGTTAAGAAGGATGGAATCCATAAAATATTCTCCAATGTCATATAAAGAAATTGATCTCCCTAATTTAAGGGGGAGCCTGGATAAAAGAAAGAGTATATCTCCCAAGTTGAGAGGGATGGCATATTATAGTCATGACGTATACCTTGAAGAAATTGGAGAATGAATGTTGAGGTGCTACTGAAAGAAGGAAAGAAGGATCTGGTTGAAGAATATTTTGTTGCATGAGAAGTAGGAAAGGAAGCTATATGTTTGAGGAAACTTTTGTCTAGACTTGTTGGGAAGCCTCTAAGTCCTACTATGATAAATTGTGAAGAAACATCAAGATGTCTGAAGACCTCAAAGGTTTGTGTTTACTCATGAGTATTTTAAAGGTTCTTACTGATTGGGGTTGTGTTTGTTTAGGTAAATATCTTGAAGTTTTTGAAAAGTATGCTTGAGGTTATCAATTTGTTTGATTAAGAGATATTTCATGTATTGAGGCATTCTATATGTAAAATTCCTGGGAGGACATTTGACCGACACATATGTTGATGTCTAGTTGCCAAAGTGGTAGGGAGGGTGGCATTGACCATAGAGATCTGACCTTGCATTACGTATTACGCACCTCGTTCCATAGGTTGATGGTTAGCAAGTAAGCGTAGTGGTACCTGGAGAGGTTGAAAGATTTATTCCATATTAGTCCCCCCCAAGATAAATTTCCCTGGTAAAGAATCTAGTCCATGGCACCATAAATGCATAAAATATTCATGGTTCATGTGTTTTGAGATCTTCCATGTACTTGTATATGTATGTATGAATACCTGCCTACTTAAGAGGGAGTGTTGAAAAATGTAACTAGGTTCAATCTTCATAATTGTATTTGAGTCATAAATAAATGTATTTATCAAAAGAAAGAAAAATAAATTATTATTATTATTATTATGACGTGTTAAAGCATGGTTTTCATGCTTGGGTCACCATGATTTAGGTCAAAGTTCCCATTGAGGACTTCTATGTGTTTCCTTGAGTCATTAGAGTCATTGTCCATTAATGAGACCACTCTTGGGATTTTGAATCAAGTAAAAATAATTAATATTGAGTAAAATAAGTCATTTTTCACCTCCACACCAATTCGGCCCTTACCTTATCAATTCATCCTACATAAGGGTAATTCAACCTCTAGAAAAGGGTATATATACAAGTAGTTCGATTCATTTGGAAGAAAAATATCACACAAGTTCGATATCCAAAAGAAGGAGGCAGAAAAAGTGTGAAATTCCAAGAGGAGGAGGAGATTTGTTGGAGAAGGAAAATCAAAGTTTCTGGGTTTTCTCTCTCTCTCTCTCACACATGTGGATTTACTGGGCTATTTATTGGAAGGTCGACGTTACTACTAGGTCAAAGTTTTGTTGGGCTACTACTAGGTCGAAGTTTCTACTAGGTTGAAGATTTTGTTGGATCGAAGTTTTTATGCTAGGTCAAATTTTTTTTCTGGGCTACTGTTGGGTAGAAGTTTTGCTAGGCTACTACTGGGTCGAAGTACTGTTGCTACATTTAGGTTGAATTTGTTGCTAGAGGGTTATCATCTGTAGAATAAGAGAATGGATGACTTGGTGGTTAGAGAAAGTTTGCGTCTAGGTCAAGGAGTCTTGGATCATCCAGTGAAATTATTAAGGAAGAGTTGTTGACTAGGTTTTCCCATAGATAAGGGTTTTCCCTAGATTTCTGCCTACATATGGTGTCTTTGATCTTTGTGTTATTATTATTGGTAATTTATTTATGAACTAAGATGAAATAAGAACTTAAGAAAGTTAATAAGAACATAAGAATATCAGAAGTGATTATCAACATAAAGAAAATATTTTTTCCTTTATAATTTTCTAACAGGAGGAACAACCACAAGACTAAGACTATCTCGTATAGCAACACTGTCTCAATATATGAAGGTATCTTAAGCTCAACAATGTACAATATTCTATGGAAATCAGATCCTACTCATTATTATTGCAACGTATTCCTGTAATATACAAAACCTACTCAAATAAATCTCCAAAATGCTTCTTCATCCTTCCTCACAACTAGCTATGCCAACAACATCATATTAAACCTCAGTCGTGCTTAAAGCTACAAACTTATCATCCAAAAATATCATGGGATATATCATACTAAGGCAACAACCAAGTGTGCTCATCTCATCAATAGCGATCACAAACAACATCAATGCATCCATGCAGTCACATATCACAGGAAGAATGTCTTAGACCAAAAAATTGATCATCCCATGCAAATATATCAGAGTGTGCTTGGCGACAACTCAATGTGTATTAAGAGGTTCAATCATGAATTGACTCATATTTTATGCAAAACATATGAATATACGGATGAGTGCTCACACTAAACATCATTTCTTCAATCAATTGTTGGTTTCCAAGGGAGGTCCAAATATATGTGTGCATAATTCAATTAGAGTGTCCAAGGATTTGTATTTCCAATTTCCAATAATTCTTCAATAGATTTATGATATAATTTTTTTTTTTTTTTTTACAAACTTCGGAAAGTAGTTCCTCATGTGATGATTCTTCATTTTGAACTTCAGAAGTCATCTACCTATTACTTTGATCATTAAAGGATCATTGCCTGTCAAGAATAGACCATCAACATATAAAACCAAAATCAAAGTGATACCTTGGAATACTTTTGAATTAGAGGTTTATATTGGAACATCTTCCTGGCTTCACTAGGTAACTATCAATGCATACATACCAGGCTTGGGGAGCTTACTTAATGATTTCTGCAAACATAACACTTGACCAAACCAATATGATCAACCTTACACAAATCAATATTGTGCAATCAAATTAAATAAGTCAGCTTATCAAGCCTTAGACGCCAGATCAAAACTAATATCAAAATCATAAAAGTTTCTACCAATATTGTTGCTGACAAACTTTTGAGACCAAATGTTAGGAGGAGCTCACCTCCAAATACCAAGTTACAATAACCTTTTATTTACCAAGCATTATCCAATCTAACTTTACCAAATCATCCTTATGATCATAGCATGAATACTTTTTGCCACTAAATATGAATGGAGACATCATATAAGTTTCATGCATATACCAAGATTGAGTCATACAACTCCCATCCATTCATTGTGAGATTACTTCATACTGAATCAAAACTAATTACACTTCAACCATTGTGCCAAAGGCAATGATACCAATACAAAATCATTATTGAATACCAATATTAATCACTAAAGGTTACTATGCTTGAATAACACCGTCCTTAAGGCAAATCATCAGATATCAAGTCAAATCATTAGTCATCAAGTTAAAAACCTTAATTTTCCATCTCTGTGAATTCAATCAATCCTTAAGACAAAAACATATGAAGCATCATGTCAATGTTATAAAGCTTATTTATGAACTATCAATAATTATGTCAAAACTACAAACATTTCTCATCTAAACCAATCAACCAAATCTGGTCAAACCCTTGCAACTTTTGTCAAATACTGTCATACACTAGAATCAATGGTTAAATCATAATGACATTGATATGAATATTCTAGCCACCTACAAACACAAGTTTAGTCAACACACTCACATTCTCTCTAGTAACTCAAAAATTCAAACTTACCTGCTCATAGGACTTTCTGTTGTCTGCTTCATGACTATATCACTGTCATTTTTCTGGTGCATCCCTGATTTTATGCATAGAGTTTCAATTTTGTGACCTACAGGCATAACCACATCCATAGGTTTTCTTCAGTAATCTTGATTCTGTGTTGTTGGTTCTTAGACTAAGGGAAACCCTCTCTTTTCAAACCCGAACTAGATGCAAACCAATAACATCGTATATTTGTCTATTTTTTCCAGAAAATTACAACAATAAGGAGTCTTCTATACATTTAATGCAAATGATAATATGTGTAGGGATATTATGGAGAGGTTCTACCTTTAAAAATGGAAGCCACTTCAATCATCATCACTCAAAACATAAACCCATCTATCAAAACACTGTAAAGCATAAAAAAAACTGTTAGATCATGAAATCAGGTTCTAAAACATATATCCATCATGGTCATAACATGTCAGCATCAACTACTTCATCATCATATATGGACATGGAATCAAAATTTCATCAAGAGTTAGAGTCTTATGATTAGGGAAACAAACATGTGTAACATCATACTTCAAAGATCATAAGCACAATATTACTTCATCAAGTCAGGTCATTTAATTTTACCATATGTCATAATTACTAAGCTCATCAAAACCTAATCACAGTCAACAATAAGATATTGAATATCAATCTCATTGTTACACTTCTATCATCATGGTTACCATGCTTATCACATTAATTAATAATGAAATTAAGCTACCATTAATAATGAGCTAGCCTTCTTATGAAATCCATCTTGTCTAAGATGTGAGATGCTTTTCCAAATGTCAAGCATACCATTATTGTTGTGTGTGGAGCATGATTGTTCAGAGGTCTTTGTTTCAGCCGGATGTATACCCCAGGAAGGTTTGTACACCCCTCCACGCGGGGGGGTGCGCCCCCGAAGCTAAAAACAGATGTAAATTTGCCTTGTAAAATTATAGTAGTTTCTAGTCAATCTGGGCCGTTCATTAGGCAGATGATCTGACGGTAGAACTTATGTTTAGTTTAGGGTTTTTTTCCCTAGAAGGCAACCCCTCTCTTTGTATGAGGGCATTGTATTTGAGGCTATGAGATAGATGTGTATTTGGTGTGAGCGAGAAACAGAGAGGTGAGACTGTGAGAGAAGACAGAGGATATTACAGTGGATTCACTGTAGGTTGTGTCTCTTCATTTTGCTAGATAATAGAAAGGAAGGACTGGCTGTTCGAGGTGGATGTAGCCCAAACTGGGTGAACCACGTATATCTGTGTCTCTCTTGTTTTGTACGTTTTCTGTTTTTATATTTCTGCAATATTTTATGTGCTCCATTGCTCCGTAATATATAATATTCTAACAATTATATCAAAATTAAATCTAATTAGCTTTACCATGACTTAATAGAATGTAAGATACTTGTCCAATACCAAGTGCACCATCTCATCATAAGTATGATGAATCAAAATTCATTTTATATGCATGCATGATCCATTTGTGAAGGTGATATACTCATCATATCTTAGGGATTACATTTCCATCCAATATTGTAGTTGAGACATAACATTGAAACAATACACCATAAACACCTTGTAATATTCTGATACATGTGTATCTTCTTGTTTGATATTGACAACTAAAGCACTTTGTCAACATCCTTATCAAGGGCAACTGTAGCTCTTTTCTTCCTGCACTAGCCATATTTTCCTGAATATCATATGATCCTTAGGAAGAATCCACTTATCACATCTCATCAAGAGGTTATAAGTATCCAAATACTCACATATACGTGCATGAAGTATAAGTAATAATAAAAGCAATAAAATCAAACATGAATAGAATCACAAGGAGGTAACATAAATCTAAAAAGTACTTATCTTTTAATGAGAGGAGATTAACTCCCTCTTGAACCAACCTTTAAGAGTCATGACCATCCATTATCCATATGGCAATTTTTCTCTCAATATTTCAGCCAACTTCATCAACAACTAGGCCTAATAGAGATTATCCCATCTAGGGTTTCATCAAATCTGTCACAAGTGCTTGCATATCTTCAAATTGATCATGCTAGGGTTTCTAGATTGCATATCTCAAATATTTACCATAAACCAAACCCTAACTTCATAATATCCATCAAACCCTAATAACCAAATTTCCAAGGGTTTCCTTCAAACCCTAGAATTCTTTTAGGTCTCCTTCATCTTCTCATGCTTTCATCAAAGGTGTCTTCATAGGGTTGATCTACAATGGCTTTTATTTAGCCCAAATACGATACCATGTTATTTTTTCTCAGGGTTATATTATTATTTTCTTTGATTATTTCATTTCATTATTTCCATATTAAATTCACCCCATAACATCATAACATTATTAAGATTTACATCATTATTCAACAACATATGTGATGAGCCTCATCATTGGGTAATTATATAGGCCTTAATTCACCTTCTATCTTAGTCAAACCAACTTTTCTCATAACTTATTACATGTTTTTGATTATATTTTGTTTATGAGGTGAGTTAGAGTTGGATATTATGCTTTGTGGTCTAATATGCATTGAATGCAGGATTAAAGGAGAAAATCAAGGAATTTTGGCAAAGACCAAGGTCAAAACTCGAATGGGAAAAGGGAGAGGGATTATAGGAGGTAAATCCTCCTCATTTACTACTCATCCATTTGAATATTCGTCCATTCATCACATCAACTCAGAGTGCAAATAACCAAATCATGAGGACTAGAAGCCAGACAAGCAAGTGAGAGACAAAGCACCAGTTTATCTCCAGTTTGGGAGCCGAGCCTCACTAATTTTAAGGAAGTTGTTGGGGAGTTCAGATGTATAAGTAAAGAGGACTAGGACCTTTGTAGGATTCAAATTTTTTATTGTAAAACTCTACTCTATTTTCGAGCTGCAAAACTTGTGACAATTCTTTTGATGTAATTTGTTGTTTTGGTAATAAGAATGAGTTTTGTTTTGAGCCAACACTGAGTTAACTCAGAGGGCTAAAGCTCTTGGGCTAGGGCCAAACCCTAGAATCCAAGGCTCCTCTTGATTGTACATGTATGTTTAGTGTAGATTCATATCTCAATTGTTAATTTGCTTATTAGATGCATTTCCATTTCAAGTAATGTAGATTAGATTGGTTGTGTGATAGTTTACTTCCATTTGTGCCTTATTTCAAGTAGCAGGTTAGCAAGGAGAAAAATTATCATCACAAGGTTGTTAGCAGGTGTCTTGGCCTCACTTCCTCCCTTTGGACCATGACTTGAGGAAGGGACCCTTAAGCAGTCCCAAAAACATAGATTTCTAGTTCATTTATGAGCTTTGGAGTTTGCTGTCTTTAATTTAGTATTTGGTTAATGTTGCAAGGTATATTTCATTGTCATCTTTTTCATCTCCATTTCCACAGTAGATCTCACTCATGCTTTCATTCCTTTCAACAACTTTCTTCATGCATAGTACAAGTAGTTGACTCATTAATTTTGCTTTTCTAGTTTATGAAAATGTATCTTGTTGCATAGATTTTTGGAAGACACACGTGTTTTATGTAGAGTAGGTGCTTCAGGAGGAGACTAAGACTTCATAGGCAGTAGCCACTTTCCACTTCATCCACCTTAACCATCCCTTGTTTTCTCCATCACCCTCACTAGTTTTTCATCATTTTTCATTGAAATTCTCCCAAACACATTGAGCGAATCTAGCCATCTATCATCTTGGATATTGACTCCTGAATGATCTTAGGCCTTCTAACACTCCATTCCACCCATCACACACCTTTCCTAAGCCTCCCATCACCTCCAACACCTCAAATTTAGCTCTCGGCTGTAACTTGTAGGTTTCCTGTAATTCCTATAGGATCATCATGTAGGTTTCTAGTACATCCTGTAGGTTTCCTAAAATGGCCTGTTTTGAGGCTGAATTGATGGAAAACCTCTAGGAAGTCACAAAAATCCTCCTAGGGATCCTCCATACCATCCAACCACTTCATAAACCTTCTAGCCATCCTCAAACACCCTTAATCCACATGTCACATCCACAAGAACAATTAGTTTGCATACTTGATTTTGCATAAAAAGACCAAAAAAGTAAAAATAGATTTAGTTTAGTTTCTTTACTTGCACATTAGTATTGTTTTATTCTTCTTACTTCTACAACTTAGATAGTAGCATTTGTTTTATGTTGATTTAGCATTTCTGCTTAGCGTAGCTTCTTAAATGGTTAATTAGGGTATGGTGTGGTTTAACATTACATGCTGGCCTTCTCCATTACTGCAGTAAAGTAACTCTCTTAGAGTAGATTTACCTTTCTTCCATCAAAGAACAAAGCTTCTTTCGACTCCATCGAATTCTAGCTTGGAACCCTAGTGGTCTCTCGCTAGCTGAACAATGACAATAGGTAGAACCATCACTTCTACTTGTGCATACAACATTGTCACCTCCAAGTTTGTACAAACGTCGGGTTGATAAGTAAAGATGGTAGCCTAGGAGTTGCAACATCCTTGCTGCAATACTGGCGCTCATCACTTTTTGGCATTGTTGTCGGGGAGGTGTCTGAGTAGAATGTGATTATTGCTTTCTTTTCTTCTATTTCTTGTCTTCAATATTTTTCCATTACTTTATTTCTGCAAAAGTAATCTAGTTGTTTCCTTTCTTTCATTTTGCATTGTTTGCTTTCCTTCCCATTTTTGCAAGTAATATTTCAACTTAGCAAGTAGATTTTTCATTCTGTCAGTAATCTTTATTCAATCAGCAATTTCAATTCTGTAAGTACTTTCCAAGTTTGAAAAAAAGTACAAAACCAAACCAAAAATATTTCCTTTCATGCCTCGTAGGAATAAGGACAACTTAGGGAAATTTTTGCCAAATACCCCCACTGCATTCAACAACCAACCTTCTCTCTTCTTCGGTGGCTGTGAACTGGAGGAACCCTTAGGTGAGCTACCTGACATATTTTAAGAACCTATAGGGGAAGAAGAAGAAGAGGAACCCATTCCTACTGAACCAATGGTTGAAAACTGAAATGATCGAGGTAATAGAGAGAGAGTTGAGGGTGCCTTCCCCATCAGGGAAACCAATGGGGATACTAGGATGAAAAATATAAGTCCCTCTGCCCCACCTCATTTCCATGGCCTGACCACAGAGGACCCCGACACTTTCCTGTTTGAGTTTTCTGTTATATGACAGAACTATGACTATACAGATGATGAGCAAAAGTTAAAACTATTTCCATCTACCCTCAAGGATGTAACATTGCGCTGGTTCATGGGTTTACCTGGAGATAACATCACAATTTGGGCTCAGATGCAACATTCCTTTAACAATAAATATCGGGACTACTATTGGTCAAAGAATACTAAAGAATAAGTTTTCAGGATGACCATAGGCAATGATGAATCCTTAGAGGATTACAAAGAAAGATTCCAGCTTAGTTACAAAAGGGACAGGTGCATACTTGACCATGAGTCACTAAAGCTGGTCCTGCTTAGGGGAGTAAGAGAATATCTTCTGGATACCTTACATTTGTTAGCAAGAGGAGATATCTACCAATTACCCTATGAGGATATCAAGACTGTCTAGAAACCATTCTAGGGCATCTAGGAAAAATGGTATGGGTAGTCAACCTATGGCTAGTTCATCATCTTCCAACTCATTCATCAATGGTGAAATTGGGAACATGCTGAAATATTTCAAAAGCGAGATGCTGCAAACCCTTGCCTTGCAAATGGACACCATGAACATTAACAGGAACCAGGAGGAGGCAGAGAGAGCCTTGGTCATTTTTTGTCCTAGATGCACTAAGAGGCATCCCAGGAATGAATGTACATTGAACTCTATTGAAATTTGCTCGATCTCTAAAGAAAACCACTCCATAGAAAAGTGCCCTTCTTTACTCGGACTGAAAGTTGTATATCAAGGAGCTAAAGGGGTCACTAAGCAACTTTGCTACATTAACCAAAGGAGACCTCATGGGCCTAGACCATACCAATAGGGCATGCAACGGTTGTCCCATGCATATTACAACCCCAACCAAACCACAACCATACCTTCTTGGGGACCCCCTGCTCATCCATCTTGGTCTACACCCCCTCCTTGGTCCTATGCATCTCAGTATCACTCCAAGCTAGCCAGCCCATCATTTCAACCTTATGCTCTGCCACAACCTCAATGGAATACACAACTCTAGGGGTGGAGGCCCCAATACAACAATGAATTAGCTCTATTGCCTCCACCACCTGCCCAACTACAACTCCTACACTCTGCTCCACCCAAGCAACCCTAGATTCCTACCCAGCCAAATCTAAACCCAAACAACAGGCAGGCTCATCAAGTATACATTGGAGAGAAATCATATCCAGCTTATGCTGTGGAAATCCAGGAGATTAACCTGAGATCTGGGAGAGTTCTCCCATATAACCAACCTCCATCTCCACCTAGGGAGATTGAGGAAGAAAGAGAGGAAAGCACCTTAAGTAAATCCACCCTTTTCCGAGGGATTAGCCCAACCACTCCAATCTACCCGAGAAGAGACTGCACTTCTGGGAGAATTGAAAAATCTATGTGTAAAGATCCCACTTCTCTAGGAAATAAAAGATGTTCCCATTTATAATAAGTTGATTAAGGAGAAGTGCTTCAAGCATCCAGGGACGTGAAAAAGGGATGTCCCTACCGTTAATGTCATTGGGCAGCTGTTCGACTTAATGTTGGGTCAGGTAATTTGTCCAAAATATTTGGACCCTGGAAGCCTTGTAGTAGATGTGCACATCAATGGCACCATTGTCCCACACACTCTAATTGATAGTGGGGCTGCCATTAATGTGATGACCAAGGACACCATGCTCAAGCTCAACCTCTGAGGTTCATTGAGGAAGACCACAACAGTTTTGCAACTTATAGACCGTTCCATAGTAACCCTTCAGGGAATTGTGGAGGATGTGATGGTCTCCATTGACTCTTGGGATTACCCACCAGATTGCCTAGTTCTCTAGCCTAATGCTAAGCTTATTGGTTACCCACTCATCCTTGGGAGGCCATGGTTGGCAACTAACGATACTTACATTAGCTGCAGAGTTGGGAATATGACCATCAAGAATGGGCATATGTCCAAGCAGTTAGTCCTATACCCTCTTGCTCAACCTTCTCTAGATCACGACTTACCTTTATGGTTGGAGGAGGAGGAAGAAGATGAAGTTTATTCCGCCCAAATTTATGCTTTAGAAGCAACCATGGGAGGAGGACAGCAGGATGAGGATGACTTGATTGAACACCTACTCCAAAGTCCAACTCCTGGTTCATTACCCTTATAAGAAGCAGTAAAGGAAACCCAGAACAATCATCCAATTGACTTATGCTTGGCTGATTCCAACCCATTCCATGTCAAAACCATAGAGTTCAGCCCAGAGAGAACCTTGAAAATCAATCCATCTCTTTCTACTCTCGAAGAAGAGAAGTTAAATGAAAATCTAGGAGCCTTTACTTGGAGTTACAAGGAAATGAAGGGAGTACACCCCTCAATATGTACTCACCACATATACATCAAAGAAGGTTGTAAGCCAGTCTGACAACCACAAAGGAGGATGAATCCAACTTTTAAAGATATAGTCAAAGAAGAACTGCATAAACTGGTAGATGCAGGATTCATTTACTCTATCTCCGATAGTGGGTTTGTCTCTCCTTTGGTGTTAGTTCCAAAGAAAAATGGTAAGTGGAGAATTTGTGTCAATTACAGGGAATTGAACAAAGCCACAAAGAAGGATCATTTTCTTTTGAATTAGTAACCGGAGAACCCACAGTGTGAAGATTTTTATGGCATAAAAATCTTCATATTGTGGGTTCTCCGGTTACTAATTCAAAAGATACAAACCACAGATCTCTAAAATCCAGGATCATTTTCCTCTACCCTTCATTGACCAATTGCTAGATGGCCTGGCAGGGAAAAGGTTTTTCTCTTTCCTAGTTGGATTCAGTGGGTGCAACCAAATCTAGATTTGCTTAGAAGACCAAGATAAGACCACATTCACTTGTCCTTGGGGCACTTTTTCCTATAGGGTCCTTCCTTTTGGCCTATGTAATGCTCCTGCCACATTCCAGAGAGTAGCCTTGAGTATTTTCACTGAATTAGTCCATGATGCGGTGGAGATTTATATGGATGATTTTACACCTTATGGCTGTGATTTTCAAGAAGCCCTGTCTAACCTAGGCAAAGTACTGCACAAATGCATTGAAATGAACTCGTCTCTTAGTCTTGAAAAATGTGAATCCTTAATGACTGTAGGGACCATGCTAGGTCATTCAATATCTCAGCAAGGACTGCATGTGGACCCAAACAAAATAGGTATCATCCAAAGGGTCCCACCTCCTCAAAAGTAGAGAGATGTCATAAGTTTCCTAGGGTTAGCTGGATACTACTGAAGGTTCATAAAGGACTTTAACAAGTTGGCCTCTCCTTTATTTGGTTTTTTGGCTAAAGACTCTGAGTTTATATGGTTAAAACGCTGTCAAGAGGCCTTAGAAATCCTAAAGAATAAGTTAACCACTGCACTGATTCTCCGAGACCCAAATTGGGCCCTCCCCTTTCATATTCATGTTGATGCCTCACACAAAGCCATAGGAGAAGCCCTAGGTTAGATAGATGAAAAACTGTCTTATGCTATCTATTTTATCAGTAAGAATTTATCAAAGGCTGAACTAAATTATACAGTGACCGAAAAGGAACTCCTAGCTGTTGTGCACTCATTAAAAAAATTCAGGCATTATATTACAGGCTATCAAACATTTGTGCATACTGACCATGTTGCAATCAAGTATTTAATGAACAAACCAGATGTGAATGCTCAAATTATAAGATGGTTACTTTTATTACAACATGTTACACAGTAAAATGTCACTGCCATCATGTCAGTCTCCCTACTGTGTTGTGAAACCACATTCACCTATGCTCATGCTCCTCAAAATGGCTAAAAAACCCTCTTTGCCTAAGTTAAATGAATCATCGCGTCTGTTAATCAAATAACCGCCCTGACAGGTGGAGGCCAATGTATCTGATGCGCTGCCAGCGCGGAAGCACACGTCTTTTCCGTGATGGTCCCATTTTACGAACATCGCACCCTCAGTTTGTCCTGTTGAGCGCTGACCAGACCTCCTCTATAGTTGATTTGCGATGTTAGTGCGCCAGCTCAGTGTCTCACCTGCGCTGATCCTGTTTGGGCGAATTTGTTCTAACAACCAACCTTCCAGATCCCTCCAGACTTGGTTGTTAGCATTGTTGAGGTCGCCATCCTTTCTCTGGCATGTCTGTTCGACTAACCATCCACTTATTTTGGAGGAAAGCTCATCCTTTGCCTATTCATGGAGACTCCTTCTCCTTTATAAGCCTCCTCCATTGCCCATGAGCAGCTAGTTTGGAAGATATAGACTTTGTTTAAGGAATTCTTAGGGCATTAGTGCTGCTCTTTGTAGGCATTTGGTGTGTTGTGTGAGGATTGCTTTGAGCTTGAGGAAGGTCATGAGCTTGTTGCCTTGTATGTGAGAGAGAGACCTCTTTGACTTGGGAGACTTGCTTCAAAGGTGAATGCTTGGAAGACATGCTGGCTGGACCCTCTAGAGAAGGACTCAGCGTCAGGACTTCGGTTGTACCTTACTCTACTTTCTGTTAATAAAGATAGATGACTACTCTTATGGTTCCATTTCCATTTGTCCAATAAATGATTAATGCAAATTGTATCTTTCCTGACTGATACATAGTTGTTGTTAGTAGATTTTACGCTTGTGTTTTCTCTCTTTGCTTGTGCAGGTGTTCGTCCGCGAGGATAGTGGAGAATTGTGATCGGCTGGAGTGAAGGAGCGAGAGGACTATCTCTTCGACAAACATAGCGTTGGAATCCAAGTAGGTTTCTTTTACCCGCTTGTTAATCACAACTAGGAACTTGCGGTGTAGCATTGTTTGATTGTTGCTAGACCCCTGTTGGGCTAGTAGGGATCGCCTCTATCCGTAGAGGGGATTTACCTCTCCAGCAACCTCGATATTAGATATATTTTATGCATAGGTGTATCCTCTATTCAATAGTTCTTTTGGATCCCATTAAAAATGTGACAATGGAAAGCCTTTTATGGCTTCTAAAAGTTACTCATGCACATTCCTTTGAACCTGAGACTATGATCACTCAAAACTTATCTAGAACGAAGGCTTGATAGACAAATTTTGGATCCTTTCATATGTAGGTGAAACTTTTATGTCTTGATCCTCTTGTAACAATGCTAATGCTTAGAATGAAACACAGACTTGAATTGCTATGCATAGGTGTAGAGAGAGGATATCGACCCTCTTGAAATATGAAATGATGACTTTATTATAGGATTTAAAGTAATGTTTTACGCCCAAAATTATTTAATAATACTCAGAACCCTCTAAGGAATATTTGACATATTTCCAAGATGAAATATAATAAGCAAACCTTATGAAATCTTGTCTTGAATACAATATCATGCAATTTTGAAGACATCAAATCTTGTAAAATTACCTCATACCTTTTCTTACTTTGTTAAGATGCTTGGAATTTCTTGAGCTCCTAAAATAACCTTTTTGTCCTTCAAGATCAGAGTCCTTAAGCTCCTACTCTTCTTGAGTAAGTATGGGGTTATGCCATAGAGAAGAGGGCTAGTAGAATGAGCCCAAAACTTCATTTCTTATTTGATAGGTTAAGTCTAGGGAGAGAAGGTCTTCTAGCTATTCATTCATCAAGAAAAATTATTATATACCTCCAAAACCCCTTTCTCCTTTATGTGTATACTATCAACCTTATCTCTGCAATTAGTGCTAGTAATTATGCCCATAATTTTGTTCTTCTTTCCTTCATAAATTGGGATTAGGGAATTAACTCTCTTGAGATGAGACGGTGCCAATTTTAAATTGTTTTTTCCCTCACTTCAAAACCTAGATGTTGTACCATGTTGAGAAATCTAAGGTAGAGAGTTAGGTTAAATATTAACTTCATTTCTCTTTAATCTTTGACGTTTTATTGAGATTTAGATTACGGTAACATCATTAACATCCAATTTTGTTCACCATCAAAAAAAAATTTCAAAATGAAGATCACAATGCAAACACAAGGACACCAAAAATAGGCTCAAATCCAGGGAAAAACCCCACAAGGGGAAACCTATAAATCTCTTCTTATAGAATCAATTCAATGAAGACTTCTATGACCTTGACCTAAGACCAAACCTCCCAAGAGATGAGAAAACACAAAGAATTCTTAATTAAAGTTATGGTTCATAACCTTAGTCAAACATATTAGATATTAAAAAGGAGACATATCTAAATAAAAATGATATAATATATCAACAACTATCTTACACTTGGTTCTAAAAGTTTCTTTTACTTTGAGAGGGAATTTTCAACCTTCCTGTAATAGGAAAACGAAGAATCTAGGGCACTGAAAGTCTTGGTTAAATTTTTGTTGATTGGACTCTAAGTATCCCTCCTCCACTCGACCTTCAAGGTATGCTTCCTTTTGTTGACTGTTTGATGAATTGTTTGAGAATTCGTTAAGTGAAGGCTTGACCATAGGCTTGTATAAACATCCTTTTTCCTTGTGGATTAGGGCTTTTTCACAATAAGCCTCAACCTTTCTTCCATGTTGATGTACAACTTTTGATCTCATCATCCTAAACTAAATCCAAGACCGTTCTCTAAGTTCTCCTTTGATGTGTTTCTATTAACTTAAGGATATTTCATCCTTGAGGACTATATTACTTTTGCTACAAGGGTAGGGAAGAATCCTTTCGATAACATCTAGTAAAAAAAGTGTTGGGGTACTCATTAGGTTGTGGCCTTACTCACACGACGTTGGGGCGTCCTTCTGATTGCAACATGTTATTAGGGTATAATAGCATCCTATAGGTTGTAGCCTTTGAATTAGGGGGTTGACACCTCCCTCAATTGTAGCTAAAATAGTGACGTAATCAATTTTCTTTTAATAGGGAGAAGACAATTACTAAAGACGTGTCCAATGGTTTTTGGCCCGAAGGGCGTTTTCCACCTAAAATTTTATGTGTCCACTATTTTACATTCTACATTATTGTATGGTGTTGTCTACAGTTGATTATTGTTTATGATTATATGAATACTAACAATAATAATAATTGAATATTAATTAATGCTATGAAAAATATTAAAAAGTGCTAATTGCTAAGAAATAATGATTCACCCCCCTCTCAGTATTCCGAATAGGAACACTCACTCAAAGTTCAATCTTCATAGTGAAAGAGGATGAAAAGGAGAGAAAAATGCAGGGGAAGAAGACCTAATCAAAGAGAAGAAAATTGAAGTTTTCTGGGCATATCTCTCACATGTACGAAGTTTGCTAGGGTTTCTCGATTGAAGCTAGGGGCCAAAATTTCTGAATTAGCCGCAGGACCAAAATAATGAAGCTACAAGAGGGTTGAAATTGCAGACATGAATCTCAATCGAAGTTTTGAAGTAGTATCATCACAATTTTGTATTGATGCAGTGTTGATGCAATATCATTGCAGTTGATCTTTGAATTTTGGAAGAACAATTTGAGGTCTGATTTGGTGGAGGGGGAAGGTATTTTGGTCTAAGTTCTTGTTCTATCACAATTTGAATTTTCTAATGGAAGAGTTTGACTAGGATTTGCCCAAATAGAGGGGTTTCATCCCAAGATGAGTGCCCATATCTTGTGTCATCGATATTCATGTTTCGATTTGATGTTTGATTGATGAAAATAAGATAAAAGAACATAAATAAAATTAATAATATTACAATAATATCAAAAGTAATTATCAACATAAGAAAATCTTTCCGCCTTTCCGATTTTTTAACAGATTATAATTGTCATGACTTTGGCTAGGGTTTCCCTGAGGGTGCCCATAAGTGGATTCATTTTTCTATGAACCAGCCTGACCATTTCTATTTTTTCTTGAATTATCTCAAGATTTCCCCACTGCTTCTATACTAGCTTCATGAGTTTTCCCCATATACTTCTCCTGGTGGATTTGAAGGTTGACTTGATGGGATGTTTTCTCCTTTGAATGTTTAACTTTGCCTCAACCTTTTCTCTATGATCCCGAGCTTGATACATTTATATCTTGGTTGCTTCAAGCTCTTTCTCTTTGGATTTCAGTTTTGCATCTCAAGGTATGAGCAAGGCTCGCTGTTGCCTTGCATATTCAAAAACTGTTAAGGATTATACTTTTCCTATCAGTATCTCAGGAGTCTGCTCCGAATGCATGGTCTCATATATCTTCTCCTTTATCCCTTGGATTTGTGCCTCTAACAATGTGACATTATCTTGAAATTATTTTTTCTTCGTGAGAACTTCATGTGTAGGAGGGAGTCAATGGTGTTTTTCTATCCTAATGTTCATTTTCCTTTTCTTGGGTGTCTTCTTAGAAATTTTCATGAATTTATCCATGATTGACATGTATCCCGACTTGAACACCTCTCCTGATTTTGTCTCCTTTTATTCTAACATGGAAAAAGGCTAGGTTTCCACAATTCATGCTTTCTTTGAGGGGGTGGCTAGATGGTTGCTGTATAGAATTAGAGCTTGGTATTATTTATCCTCATATTATTCATCTACTTCATCCCCATATAGTTTATCTATCTTGGATTTATTTTAGCTTGGTCCCTCCCCTCCATCTACCTCCATTGGTTAGAAAGTGCCTCACTGTTATCCAAAAATTTGAGATTCCTCCGCTTAAGTTGGATGTAGGATGATTCTGACCTCTTCCTAGGATCTATATCATGCTTATGATTTTCCCAATCCTTGTCCTTTCTCAACTCATAGATGATATTGTGTGGGTCATACCTCCAAACTCCAACCTTTGGGAAGTTGAATATCTTTCTTCACGATCTCTAGATCATTCCTTGAATTTACATAAAAGGTCCCTAATTTCAGGGGAGATGAAAGGTAACTACTACCTTCCTTGATATGAAGTGCACTTTGTCACTAGCCAAAAGATGTATTCTAAAGCAAAGATACAGGATGTGAGGAATGCAGGTAGTTGTTAGGGAAGTCCTTCAAAACCATATACTTAGATGATTGTGTAGTCCTTTAATAGCTACTAGTCATTGACTTAGGTATCTGGGGTGAGATTCAATGTATCCCTAAGGAAAGGATGAAATCTATGCATCGGATGACCATGAAGGAGGGTGTAAACAACTGACATGGAGTAGATGTAATCGAAAAGTCCCTAGTTACCTTTTTTTTTTATGGACCATGGTTAGCCATTCATAAGTTAGTAATATATCATTGTGCTCATTAACCATCCCAAGCTTAAGATGCTTGTGGTAGGGATATTTCTAGTGGATGAACAAATGAACTAAATAGGTTTAATAACGTAATGATTTATATTCCTTAAATTATATCATTTGAGGATGTATTTCATCTGACAAGAATTGAGGAAAATCAAATTGGGTAGAGGCTTTAGTAGATGGGTGATGGAAGGAAACTAAGAGACCTAGGAGGGATTGAGACACAAAGATATCATTGTCAAGACCTAGGACTTGGGTCATCATGGAGAAGGACACTACTGACATAGGTTGGAAAATTGAGATATGATGAGGAAGGTGGAAAGAAGGGGGTACCATTCCTTTCTTGAGACAATTGATCATTTCTTGTTGCTAAACATCTTGTGCTAGGTTGATCCATTTTTCCTCAATGTCTTCTTTGTTTATCCTTTGTAACCTGGTCATATCAGGGGACAATAACATAACCATAATGCATTATGGAGTCACCTTTATTATTTCTCTGCCATCTTGGTGTGATGTGGTTATCCTTTTGTCTGACAAACATATTTCAATGCACCAAGCTACCATCTCGGGGAAGGATGATGTATACTAGACTAGATGAAAGCATATGTTTTGATCCTGGCATAATTCCTCTTCCAAGAGCCTTCCACGATGATGAAGTTTTTATAAATTTAGAACCTTTTATATTAGCCATGATATAACATGAAGTTTCTATATAAATTTCGACATATGTCGATAATGGTTTTCTTATTAATATAATGATGATTAATTGTGGATGAATTGAAAATTACACTTATTTGATAAGGGGAAGGCACCAACCATAGAGCTATCCATAATTTCTCTTGAGGAAGAGATTACTAAAGAAGTAATTTTTATGTTCGTTGATCTCATCCAAACAATAAAGAAGTTTTGAGTGAAAGAAAACAAGAAATTCGATTCTTTAGTTTTGATTGAGCCTTAGAAATAAGAGATAAGAGCCCAAAACAAAACCTTGATGTTCAAAATTCATCATTATGGTGTGAGCGACTCATTTAATGATCCCATTTATTTTTTTTATGATTTTAATTATCTCATCCTTTATAAAAAATCTTTATTTTATAGGAGTTTTTGGTGAAGTACGATCCTCATGCTGCGACTATGGGGGATGGAATTGGAAGCAACAATGATGCTTCACCTATGATTGACACACTGGTCATTGAGACTAGTACACTCGATAAAACACACATGGCAGGATCTGCACCCCCCTGAACAACATACGTTAGGATTCGCACATGATGCTATGGATGCAAAACATGATCCCATTACACAATTTGAAGTGAGATCTCCTGGAACCTCCCATGTTACTAGCATGGGAAACAATATTGAGTAATTTTTTGGTAGATGATACCAATGTCCCCATGAAAATAAAGAAACTTATAGGTATTTAAGAAGTGTTTTAAATATTAAGTAAAATCTAATTGAAATTAACATATAGTTTGTGAGTATTTTAAACTAATGATAATATTTTTTTGTAGGAAATGATGTATTATATAGGCGTTTGTATGATGTAATCATGGAAATATTTGGGCCCACGATCGGAAAAATTAGAATGACCTTGTTTCATATTATGTAAACATATTTTTTGTGATTAAATTAATTGAGATCAATTATTTTGTGGATGTACGAATGTATGAATCAATGATGACACCCTTTAAGACATCACATATTTGTGATCTTTCTTCATCCAACTATGGGTTGAGGTTATGATTAAATTATAATCCAAGGAATTGTTTATAGAGGCTCAACCAAAACCCATGAAAATTGAATAGGTGGAAACATCTAGAAAAAACATTCTAATATTTTGTCTCATGTAAACTATGGATTTTAAACATCTTGGTATACAAGTAATTTTCAACTATGTACAACCCTTATGACTACTAGGCAAACCAAGGAAGCTTTCATAGGTTTTAAAACTAGTTTCCATAACCTTTATAATTAGAAGTAACATGCATTGAACTTATTTCTGATGTACCAACATTTTTTAAATCAACCACCCATTTTAGTATTGGGAATGAGATACTTGTAAACATTTCCCTAGTGAAGGGTTTGAGTAACTCCAATTCTGAGTTTGTGGACTAATGGATTATTATAGCAAAATATACATGACCTTCGGGATTTTTCATCCACAATATAGTGTTACAATACCGCTAATGTTTTTTTTAATAAAAGAGTCAATGCCTTCCTTTCCTTGAATAATACCCTTCTTCTCTTCTCCCTAAACTACTCCCTTAGCTATGATGCTTGAATCAACCTTCCAAATGAATAGTAAAGGGTTTAATCCTCCAAGTTTCAGTGATTAAATGGTTCATCTTCATGTTCTCCTTTCAATTACATAATGGTTTCAAATCACGTGATAATTAACTCAACTATCCATTTGAAAAGATCATTATTCACGAAAGACATGCTTCTCATTGAAATATACCATTGACTCAATAGTACTACTAACTAGGCCCCATAATATACAACTAATCCAAGTAAATTCAATTAAAAATTATATTATAGCCCATTTTCCAGTCACCTCATGATGGTTCTCAGCCAAATGATGCCCATTCCAATTGAGCTAACTCAATAAATTGGATCAACAAGTTCAACCAACATATTTAGAGATATTAGGTAATAACCATATTTTAAAGTGATTTTTATTATTATCATAAGTTCAATTATGAATGCTTGTTTTCTAACTTTTACATTGTCTAATTGTTTTTTTTTCTTTATTATATAGGATTTGGCAGAGTTCACACCACAACATATAGACACCGTGAGGCAACTTTCAATGGAAAAGAGTGTCATACTTGAGGATCACGTACCAAAATAGGAGCAAAGGGTAACCATTCCAACAACGTCGACTAGTGCACGAGGTAAATAAAACTCTATTGCTATTTTTGTTAATGAATAATAACAAAAAACATCAATTTAACATCCCTTTCTTATTACAATTGATAAGTCAACCCTCTTATGGAAACCTCACAATGTCATGAGTACACGACCAGGTCGTAAAAAATAAATAAAAAGAAAATGAAATGATTATACTAATTGTATCAGTAGAAACATCACATACCATATTATGAAAACATATTTTGAGATGAAGTATTTTGTGTCTATGTTTAATGAATGTTATATGCTAATGAAATTTGTAAATGTTGCTTTATGTACACGACCTTGTTTCATATTATGTAAACATAATTTTTATGAAAAAAATTATTGAGATGAAATATTTGTGGATTTACGAATGGATGAATGAATGTTTTCTATTTGTTTTTTTATGCATCTTAATGTCGTGCTTTCAACTATTTCCTATATAGTAGATATATTGGGTATTGGAGAATTGAAAATGATTTTTTTTGTTTTTGTTTGTTTTGGGGGGGGGGTGGTAGGTGTTGGAAATAATACTAAGAGGGGGGGGGGGGGCGGAGCGTGGTAGGTGTTGTGGAATAATTACTAGAAGGGGGGGGGGTGAATCAGTATTAGCAAGTCAATTAATTTATTATTTCCATAATCAGATTCATATACACTACTTCAGTTAATGGAACTCGTGTGTATACGCAACTGTGTTTAAAGCAACTAGCGTATATCCAACAAACTCATGATTCAATTAATTCATCATATGTTGATCTTTAATCAATGCGTCATAACCATATAAACAATAACCAGGTATAGTAAAAACAAAATTGAAAATCACACACATGAACACAAGATATAAGGTGGAAACCCAATGTGGATGAAAACCACTTGCTGCAATCGTCTCTATCTTCTTTTAAATTAGAAACTTCTTTTTACAATTTTTGTACTGGTGCAGTCTTATACCAGTGCGCAGGCTTCTACCTACAGAAGACTACAACCTTCTCTCATTTTCCAGCTTCTCTTGGAAGGGAGCTACAACCCCCTAGCTCTTGTACTAGTTGATATGTTTACTAGTATGTAGGTGTCGGCCTACAGAAGGTTACAACCTTCTCTTTTATTCCAGGGACCACGTTTCATAAATTTTTAGACTGGATCCATCAATAACATCATTCAAACATCAAATATATTTTCATCAAACAATTTCCTTTGCACAAACCACATCTGAATTAATCAATCACTTTTCAGAATGCTTTAACCAGAATACAGTAACCCGAATACAGTATCCAGAACCCTGAACACTGCAACAACAAACAGAAGTAGCTAAAACATATTTTAAGAGGTATACGCTACTTCAATGTGTCGAAGCTGCATGCATACACTCATTTCTCAAGGCGAACCCGCATACAGATTTGAAAATCAAATTTAAGACGTATACACTGTTTTGATATGCAGAACCAACATGTATACACGCCTTTTCTAAAGTGAACCTGCGTATAGATATGTAAATGATGATTTAAACTTTACAACAATTTCAGACTTTAGTTATGCCCAAATCATCATATTTATAGACTACAACATGTGCTAGTTATTCAGATAAATGATCAAAGCCACATAAAGATACTTCACCTCAAGCGCTAAGGTTCATCCTTGGTTCAAACCCAGCTATGCACCATAACCCAATAACTTGTATACTAGATCTTTCTCCTCATCAGATATTCAATACTTGAGTACCTTTGCCTAATGATCTTCTCCTCCTTTTATAGTCTTAGGCCTTACTCAATACCATGGACCAAAACCACTTAGGACCAATACCTTGGACCAAATACCTGGGGTCAACACTTCGGACCGGATACTTTGGACCAATACCATGGATCAAAATACCATGGACCAAATACCACAGACCAAAACTTAGTTTTCCAACATGTACGTTCCTTCCTTCTGTGAAAGTGTGAGTGTACGTTATATGCATCTTTTGGTCTGCTAACCCACGTGTACATGTGGCTTGGTCAATGGGGAACTTGCGTATACCTCTCTTTCTTCATTCTATGAGTCTGAACTGTGATCTGTCATCTGAGTGAGTTGCCATCAACGACAACACCTCTTTCATAATGCCAACAATCTCCCCTTTGGACTTGATGGCAACCCCAAGTCACTCTCCCCCTTTGTCATCAAGGGCAAAGGGTTATGCTCCTCGCAAAGGGTTATGCTCCCCCTGAGTTCATTCTAAATTCTATAATATGCTAAAGTGTGTTGATTGAGCTCCATGCTCCCCCTAAATATAAGCAAGGTCTGCAAAACCATGTTCTAAAAGTAGAACATGGCTCTATACATACATCATAAATGACCTTCCTGTCACCAATGACTCATACGCACATCCATCTCCCACTTATACCAAGTTTGACTCATCCACCCAACCAAGTGGGGATATACCAATTGTTTATACATGTCATAACAAGAACATTACATCATCCATCCCATGCACAGTGGGGTAACAAAATAGGTCATTTCATGACCTTTACATTAAAAAATATACATGACATATATAACAGAGACCACATAGCTAAAATAAGACCATGATAGTCATTAACAACTATCATCAGCAACATCTGTCAATCAACATCCAGACTAGCAACCATGTTCTCCCCCTAAACTTGTTCCACCTGAATAAAAACAACTGTGTAAATTTGTACCAAGATCTTCTAAGATAGTCCCAACAATGCATTATTAAAAGTATATGCTCCCCCTGAACCTGAGCTAGATGATCATTGTTAGACCCATATCAAACTCCTTTCATCCTGAGTCTGGCCCACTTCTTTTCTTCAAAACAATCATATACGCGATTGTATCCACAGAAACTAGCGTATGTACGTGACTATGCTTCATGAAACTCGTGTATAACCACTTTTCTCTGAAACAGATAAGTTTTAACAGCAGGATGATGCATAAACTACTCCAAACTTTCGCCTGAGATATTCAAATGTCTCTCTAGGCAGTGGTTTGGTGAATATATCAACAACCTGTTTTGGAGGGAACATACTCCAATTTGACCTTTTGTTCAAGCACTTGTTTATGTAGAAAATGATATTTGATGGGTATGTGCTTGGCCTTGGAATGCATGACTAGATTCTTTGAAATACTGATGGCACTTGTAATATCACATAGAATGGAAATGGGTGGAGTACATTGATCTGCATGTCTTGTAATGTTTGCATCATCCAAAGGAGTTGTGTGTAGCAAGATGCAATAGCCACAAATTTTGCTTTAGCTATAGATAATGCAATTGAACTTTGTTTCTTGCTGAACCAAGACACTAATCTGGAACCCATATAGAATGCACCACCGCTAGTGCTTTTTCCGTCATCAACGCTTCCTGCCCAATCTACATCTGTATATGCATGAAGTGTAAGATCTCTATCTCTAGGATACCATAAACCAAAATTATGCATCCCTTGAAGATATTTGAAAATCCTTTGACTGCCCGAAGGTGTGATTCCTTTGGATTTTCTTGGAATCTTCCAACTATTCTTACTGCATGCATGATGTCCGGTTGGGTAACTGTTAGATAAAGCAGACTGCCAATCATGGATCTGTAAGTTGGTTGATGTACTGCCGCCGATTCATCATTTTAGTTAAGACTGCATCCTATTACCATTGGCGTACATACTGGTTTAGAATCTTCCATGCCATAATTTTTCAAGATATGTTTGAGATATTTGGTTTGTGATAGAAAAATACCATCTTTATGTTGAACTTGTAGACTAAGAAAATATGTAAGCTCACCAAGTAGAGACATTTCAAATTCTTGCTGCATTACCAAAGCAAAATTCCGACTCATGGCTTCTTCATTGCTACCAAACATGATATCATCAACATAAACAACAAATATTAGCAATTTATTATATAGATTGCTATTAGTTGATCCCTTTGAAAAACCTTGTTGATGGAGATATTTGTCAAGGCAGTAGTACCATGCCCTTGGAGCTTGTTTAGACCATAGAGAGCCTTTTTGAGTCTGCATACAAGTTTTGCATCATTTCCAAGAATGAATCCATATGGTTGCTCAATATAGACTTCTTCTTCTAAGTCTCCATTAAGAAAGGCAGATTTTACATCCATTTGGTATACTTTGAATTTATGAAAACTAGAAAGAGCAAGGAACATTCTTATGGCTTCAAGTCTAGCAACAGGTGCAAAAGTTTCTTCAAAATATATACCTTCTTGTTGAGCATATCCTTTACAAACAAGTCTGGCCTTGTTTCTAATAACTTCTCCATTTTCATTCAGCTTTTTTTTGAATATCCATTTAGTTCCTATCATATTCTTATCATGAGATCTAGGAACTAATTCCCAAGTATTATTCTTTTCAATTTGCTCAAGTTATTCATTCATGGCCTTGATCCAACATTCATCTTTGCATGTTTCATTTACATTTTGAGGTTCGGTGGAGGATATCAATGCTATATAGGTTGAAGCTTCTGTAAAAGTTCTTCTTGTTTGTACACTTGCCTCTTTTTGTCCCAAAATTTGAGTCTTTGGATGATTTTTCTGAACATACCTAGATGGAGCCTTTTCTTCTACCATTATCTATTCTTCTGGTGCTTCATTGGTTTCTTCTTCAGAATTATTCTGATTTTATGTGGGAGGATAATCCTCATCTTCTTCACAATCTTCGGTTTTTATTTTCTTTGGATTTTTGCATGCTTCATCAACCACAACATCAATACTTTCAATAATTTTCCCAAGTATTTTATTATAACATTTATATCCTTTACTTCGAGAAGAGTGTTAATTTTTGGTATGTTCTATGCTAGAGAAATTTATTTAAATTTTCATAGGTAGCAATCACATCAGCATTAAGACAAACCTAAGTTGCACGAAATGGGGAAACGGGTACGAGTTTCCGAAATGGGAAGCGATACGAAACATGAATATCTATATATAT
>APFE031182677.1:1292-13271 GCA_000404065.3 Pinus taeda
TGAACATTTCTCTTATCAAATCTACCTCTACCTCTTCCTCTGAAACTACCTCTTCCACTTGAGCCACCTCTTCCTCTACCTCTTGAATAATTCTGGTTTTGCCATTTACCTTGACCTTGATGATTTTGCTGCTGCTGCTGCTTGCATCTTCATTCTTTGTAATTTGTAATTTAGAGGAAAAAGATTTCTCTACAGCTTCAAAACTTTCCTTCAATATTTCTTCATGAGACATCAAAGATCCAACCAATTCATCAAATTGTAGTTTTGTTAAATCCTTACTTTCTTCCATGATTATTGCAACATGATTCCATCTATGTGTTAAAGATCTCAATACTTTTTTAAGTAAAACTTCATTACTTACAGCTTCTCCAAGTGTAGCCATTTTATTGACCACATCTTTGACTCTCACACAATAGTCACTGATACTTTCAGCTTCTTGCATCTTCAAATTCTCGAAATCTCGCTTCAATGTCTGAAGCTTGACCACCTTAACTTGATCACTACCTTGGTAAGCTTATTGTAGAGTCTCCCAAGCAGCTTTGGCAGTTTTTGCTCCTCATATTCTTGGAAATAAGCTCTTATCAAGAGCTATCTGAATGTCAAACAAAGCTTGAGCATTCTTCTTCCTTGCTTCCTTTCTTGTTGTTCTTTCATTGGCTGTAAGAGCATTCCAATCAGCTGGCTCCTCATATCCTGATTCAACAATCTCCCACAAATCTTTTCCAATAAAAAATGTTAGCATCTTAATGCACCAATAATCATAATCGTTCCCATCAAATTCTGGAACTAGCATCTGGTTAGAATTCGACATGATTAACTTTGGCGAAATTCCAACAATACAAATTTAGCCCAAAATAATTTAACCTGCTCTGATACCACTTGTTGAATATTAAATGAATTATTTCAAGCACATTAAGAAGCTAACAGTTCTATGAAGAACAATACATAAAAAAATATAGATAAAACAATTAAAAAACCAATGTGTGAGCCAAAACAAAATGCTGTAACTTTCATATATTGATTCAACTGCTAACTACATTATTAAATAGTAAAACTAATACTAAAATCAACTCTGGAATAATTCTACTGCAATTACCACTAATTTCTAGTACTTTCCAACAGCACTGACAACCCTAACAATCTGCTGCTTTAATCCCTAACAATCTGCTGCTTTATTTTTGCAGAGAATCACAAAATCTGCTAGCTACTTTGTCAGCTAATTACATAACTAATTAAGCATTAATTCTAACAATTTCGATCAAAATATTGGAGCTATCTGAAAATGAGTATCCATTCTGATTGCAACAACAAAGAAATATATCTTAATAAAGAAAGAAATATCACATTCCATTACTATGTTGAGATTTTCTGTTTTAAATAAAATAGGCAAAAATCTGATAGATTAACTTCAGATTGTTGGGAGAGAGTTAATGCATCCTATATTTGATGTGAGAGGATACTCCTAGCTATAAAACAGTTATCCATAAGGATTGTTTTTTGGGGAGAGTTTGTGGGAATTGATTAATTTTTTGTAATTTACTGTATGATTAATAAAGATTGCCAATGCCTATGTTTAGTGGACGTAGCCCAAATTGATTGGATAAACCAGATTAATTGCATGATTTTTTAATAGCTATATATATTATTTTATCTAGTGTACATCTTGGCTCTAACATACTAGTGTTTAATACCATACGTTAGACATCTATACGTGACTTGTAAATTAGAAAATCTGTCTTATAACGAGCGATGTTAACTAAAGTTTTCAAACATATTGAATTGAGAAAAATAGGAGTTCTATCTGAACTCTCCTACTGCGGACTAAATCCGACAGACACAAATCTGCCAATTAAAATTATATGGATACTAAATTCGACGGATACAAATATGCTAATTACGCTGTAAGGCGTTCCCTCTGGGAAGAACTCCCCTCCCAAGCCACCTGTACCCTTATTGGCCGTTGATTTTAGTGTTAGACGATTGAAAGAAAGTCGGCTGTCGGATTGAACATAGTTAAGCCGTTAAGCCTTCCGTTTGCTGTGTCGATCCCGGGAAGTCACAGCGTTTGCAGGTGTGGATTCTGCCGTCGGATTGAACATAGTTAGGCCGTTAAGCCTTCCATTTGCCGTGTCGATCCCGGGAAGTCACAGCGTTTGCAGGTGTGGATTTCTTCATTTCCGCAATTTCTCTTTTGGAAAGGAAATCAAGCAGTGTAGATGTTAATTTCAATATTCTCCGAGGAAGAGGACTAGGATGGCCCACAAACCCACGACATCTGCGGTCCCCGAAATTTGCAGTTCACCCATGAGAGTATAAAGGATTCCTTCAGTAAAGTGCACAATGGCATCAAATTGGAAGATACAGTGTCTGATATAAAGGGGGAAGGCTCGATTTTTAGCCACTTAAAGTCCATGGAGGAGACGAGATGATGGAAGGCTATGGTGCTAGAACAATTTGAAGGAAGCATGATTGGTAGAATCTCCAACATGAAGTTTCGGATTTTGCTTTGATTCTCCTGGAGGAGCTGCGGTGGAAGGGTAATTTTCTATTCCTTCTGTATTCTTTTATCGGTTTTTTCGGTTTCGGAGAGGCATGCACTACAAAAGAGAGTGGTGTGGGCCTGGCATAGAAAATTAACTAGTGTATGATTGTTAGTGGCATGTTTCGTAAATGATTTAGAGGAAATCTACCGCGTGCTCGTCAACTCGTACTACCGTTGCCGACAAGTTGCTAGGGAGGGATTCCTCTCTCCACGGTGAAAATATTAGATTTTCTGGCTAAAATTATTTCTTCCCCTTGCTGATGTTGCTGTGTTATTTTGGTTGAATATCGATAATCTTGGTAGTGAGTCCTACGTGTGAGGATTTTTTTTTGTGGATTATTATGTTTTCTATTTGTGCAAGGGACCAGATATCTGGGTCCGGACCCTGTAGCTGAAGTAGATGCATCCCCGGGTGGTCTTAATTTTGCTCTGCACTGCTTACTGTTGTCTATGTTGGAAGATGGAGGCCATATTTTATAGCTAACATATTTGCATATACAACTTGACATTCATTTTATAAGAATTATCGCCTGTAAAGTATGATTTGGTTTATTGATAACTACCAAAATCTAGTCAGTGATAGTGGGGGCTTTTATTAGCTCCTAAGATGCTTTAGGATGGGTGCTCACGTGGAATTGTTATTCTAGAAATTAAGGAAGAAGGTTGAAAGTGTAGACGTGATTTTCTTAGTTGGTGGAGAGTGGCTAGAAATTACATGGTGGAACCTTCTATCCAAAACAACACACAATCTGAGTTTTATTGAGAGGAGACTGCATCATTGGAAGCCTGCACTATACATAGATTACTAAAAGTGTCATTAGTATTGGGATTAGTTCAAATCCACCTAGATGTCGTGTCAATCAGACAGAGATCACATGGGAAAGCATACTATCATGAGAGGGCCCAAGTGGGGGCAATCTTGAGGCACGAGCGCTGGTAAGACTTCATTGGATGTTACAGGGAGTTCACTCGTAATCTAATTTACGTAGAAATTGCTAGACTTGAGAACGAGGCTCCCTCTCATATATCAGTACTCTCTGAAATTCAAGTACCGGTAGAATGGGTTGAGAATTCCTGATGTAGAGTACATTAGAGGTGCTTTATTCCAAGGCACATTGTAATTAATATACGTAAGCATGGAGATGATGTCCTCCATTCCTTTAGAATCTAAATTGCTTTTAGAGGGTGTTAAATTCAAATTGTATTCCTTGATTTTGGTGAATTTTCCTGAAAAATACTATTTTAATTAGGTGAAAAACTATTTTATCTATAAATTAAACTGAGCTTATTACCCTTTCTTTGATTAGAACTAGAGTTGAATGAACCTTTGATTGGAAATAGAGTTGAATGAAACAACGCTAGTCGCATAATACCATGGATTTATTACCCTATGTTCACAGGCTGGTTGGATCTGGAGTTGAATGAATCCACGCTACTATATATTTGAAGGGAACCTTCATGTATTGAACCTATGAGGTCATCTTCGGCCTGTAAGATTATCTTTGGCGATCAATGAGAAGATATCCATTATTCATGGAGAGGAGAAGGGTTTATAGTGAAATATTATGTGTGATTATGATGATCAATTGCTGTTGCTGAGCGCACAGCCTACCTGAATGTGGAGCAATTTGCTAAACTGAATTCTTTTGTATTATTCCTATGTATTCTTTTTTGGTAATATTATTTTGGTGATATTTTTTTGAAATGTGGGAGGCTGGAGTTTTTTACATAGACTTATTATTCTTCTGTATTCTTTCTTTCCTGGTAATATTATTTTGAAGTGGTAATATTATTTTGAAGTGGGGTTCTTTCTTGGTAATATTATTTTGAAGTAGGGAGGTTGGAGTTTTTGACACATTTATTATGTTACTATTAAGTACTAATCTAAATTCTTAAGCATAAAATTTTCCGATGATTAAAACTATACTATGGGCATTATGGTGAAATTTTAATGGAACGTTAAATATTTAAGCTCATGTTTTAACTTACAATGCCGCCACTATATAGAAATTTTTAAACAATGCCCCCACTATATAGAATTTTTTATTAAAAAAATATATAAATGCAACCATTTTTAAATTAATAATCAAGTTTTTCCTAACTTACAATTCCACTATATAATTTTTATTAAAAAAAAAAAGATATAAATGCATTCTATATTATGTTTAAATAAATAGTCACTTACAATGCCCACTATATAATCTTTAAAGATATAAATGCATTTTATATCATATTTAAATAAATAGTCAAGTTTTGCTTTACAGCAGCCAGCAGGCCTCAATAAATAGTAAGTTTTACTTATCAGGCCGAAATAAATAGCAGTTTCCCTATTAATTATTCTGAGAGTTCCAAATATCCACGCAATAAGAAGATTAAAACTTATAATAAAAAAAATTTAATGGGCCAAAATAAATAGTAGTTTTCCAATTAATTATTTTGAGGGTTCCAAATATCCACGTGGTAAGAAGATTAAAACTTATAATAAAAAGTTTTTAATGGTGAGTTTGTTAATATTAATATAAAACTTATAATAAAAAGTTTTTAATGGTGAGTTTGTTAATATTTTCGAACCAATTATATTTTTTAAATTAAATCAGACTTTAAAAATATAATAAAAAAGTTTTTAATTTAATATTTTTTAGCAAATTATATTTTTAAAATAAAATAAATCAAACTCAATAACATAGGAGATAGTAGACTTCCTAAGTTAGCTTTAAATTCTAGCCAAAACCACACCAAAACCACCTATATAATAAAAAAAAATTAATGGGTCAAAATAAATAGTAGTTTTCCATTTAATTATTTTGAGGGTTCCAAATATCCACATGGTAAGAATATTAAAACTTATAATAAAAAGTTTTTAATTTAATATTTTTTAACAAATTATATTTTTAAAATAAAATAAATCAAACTCAATAACGTAGGAGATAGTATACTTCCTAAGTTAGCTTTAAATTCTAGCCAAAACCACGCCAAAACCACCTAACCACCTAAGGCTGAAGCGGGGATGGTATAAAGGCACAAGGTTAAATCTTGGGGATGGTATAAAGACACAAGGTTAAATCTTTAGGAGATTAAATCTTCGGGATGGTATAAAGACACAAGCTTAAATCTTTAGGAGATCAACGAGAATGATGCATTACAAAACATTAATAACATTAAAAATATTGTTACTTCTAAGTTCAAAGAAAAATGTGGTGTGAGAAAGATTTAGCAGCTAAAAGAAAATTAAGTTATTATAAGAAGATCATCAACCCCACCCTAGAAGATCAAAAGTAAAGTATCTCTCTCTTAACTAGCTCAAAGAAGAAAATTAATATAGAACGAACTCTCATCGGCTCCATAGTGACATAGTGAAACAGGTCGTTGGGCAGTTCCTAAAACACCATGGATGGAAAGGATCTCCCATCTTAGTGAGAATAGGAACATGAGGATGAAAACCACTTCCTATTAGAGTGCCCAGTGTACAATCACATTAAATGTTAGTTTCATAATCTTTGTAGCGATACTGACCTTCTTCCTAGCCTTTTTCATAATATTTGTAGCGATACTGACCTTCTTCCTAGCCTTTTACGATGTCAAAATTATATGAGTTCCATGGTGAGACAGGTCGTTGGGCAGTGCCTAAAACACCATGGATGGAAAGGATCTCCCATCTCTGTGAGAATAGGAACATCGAGGATGAAACCACTTCCTCTTAGAGTGCCCAGTGTACAATCACATTAAATCTCAGTTTCATAATTTTTGTAGCGATACTCACCTTCTTCCTAGCCTTTTACGATGTCAAAATTATAGGAACATCGAGGATGAAAACCACTTCCTCATTAAATCTCAGTTTCATAATTTTTGTAGCGATACTCACCTTCTTCCTAGCCTTTTACGATGTCAAAATTATAGGAACATCGAGGATGAAAACCACTTCTTCTTAGAGTGCCCAGTGTACAATCACATTAAATCTCAGTTTCATAATTTTTGTAGCGATACTTACCTTCTTCCTAGCCTTTTACGATGTCAAAATTATAGTTTAAATCTCAGTTTCATAATTTTTGTAGCGATACTTACCCTTCTTCCTAGCCTTTTAGGATGTCAAAATTATAGTTTAAATCTCAGTTTCATAATTTTTGTAGCGATACTTACCTTCTTCCTAGCCTTTTACTATGTCAAAATTATAGTGTGCTTGGGAAGCTTCTCTCCATGCTTTTTGAGCATAGGAATAAAATCTTAAATCAAACCAAATAATTTGTTTCTTTAGGTCTGATAGACCAAAGTTTTGGAGGTTAACCACCATCATCATCATCATTATTTATTTGAAATTAAAAAATAATAATAATTGATTATTATTTTAAAATATTTAAAAAAAAGTAGAGTTATATATATTAAAGGCTAGTTTAAAAAAAAAAATTCTGAGGATTTAAGCAAGATTATGATTTTAATGTTTAAAATACATTTTTGAATACATAAATTTGTTTATATAATTGTTTTTTCACAGATTAAAAATTTATTTATTTAATTTTTTTAATATGAAATACTTTAAAAAAATTTCAGGTTTTTGTTTGGTTTTGGTAAGTGACCAACATCATATTTTGCTTTTCTTAATAAAAATCTAAAAGTTATACATCGAAATCATTATTATTTTGTAATGATACTGTAACATCGAAAATAGCTCCCCAATCATAAAATCTTTAAAATTCCCGAGAGGGTGTGAATGAAGCCATATGCAAATTTGGGATGCTTTTAATGGCATATCGATCTCTCTCACAGTGCAGTGGCTTAACAAAAGGACCACTGTAAGTTAAATAAAAAACTTTAGAAAAAAACCATCATCAACAATTGTTTTTTTTCTTGGTTGAGTATCTTGATTTTTGTGTGAAAAGCAAATAGCCGGATCTTGAGACTTGGTATTTGAGATTATCGAAGTGATTAATCGCAGAGGATAAAATTTTTAGTATCATGCAAGCATCTTCTGCACTGGGTTGTGAAGGTTCGAAGCTTTTAAAAGAAAAGATTACAGTTTTCAATCGACTGGAACTCCCAGTTTTTGTATATCTTGTATACTTTGATTTTTGTGTGAAAATCAAATCGCTCACTGTTGAAATTGGGTATTTGAGATATGTGTGTTTGGTTTGTTTAATTAAAAGTATTATAAAATATCAATAATGGTGTTCATACTAAGGAGAAGTGGTAAAAATTTAGATGTCCATAGGAAATATGAAATAACATAATCTTATATTAACTTATATAAAAATAAAGTAGTTTAAAAAAAGTAAATTTTCAATGCGTTGAATCCATTTTATATACAGGTGAAAATGCAACTTAAACAACGAAAATTTACAGGTGGTTTATATATATTTTTCCAAAAAGGAAAAAAAGATGATGAAAATTACATATTGTAGTAGCCAAAAATTGTTCCTTGCTCTAAGGGCGCAGACCATCCTCACCAAGTGCATATATATATATAAAAGTTATAACTAGTCACAGTGAAGCCCATGGCCTATCAAAAAATATGTAACATCATATAGTCATTGTTCAAAGATATATACATGCATATAAGCAAAAATAAAGTTGTATGTTTGTCATTAGTTTCCTTCAACTATTTCTTTCCCTTCATCAGTGAAGGGTTTGTGACAATAATCATAATGCATATAAACCCATCAAACCGGGCGTCTCCACTGAGGGTTACTAACTTATCAGGATTTTGCTCGAATGCATATTTACCCACTAAAAGGAAACAAATTCATAAGATGAACTATTGAAATGATAATAACCAAATGGTTTGTGTTTACTATGTTTACATTGCATCTAGTGACAACGCAAAGTAGACAAAAGACCATGGTACCTGCACCGTAAGACCTTACATGCGTAAAAGTGCATTACTTTCAGATTCTCTTAGTTGTCTTTTCTCCTCGTCTTTTGGTTCCCCAATGCAATGGTTACTTCCAAGCACCAAGATGTTTTTATCCTTTTTGATCACCAAGTATTTTCCTATACCAAATGGTTTGGATCTACCACCTCCTTGCTTGGTAGATTCAGTGGTGAAATATTTTTATTTGGTTTAGAATGCGAATTCAAACCCTGAATCAGTTGCATGTATTATGGTTAGTGGATTGTACACTACATCAGATGTGAGTTGAGACATAGTGCCATCATAATGGAAGGGGTGGATAAGGGTGAAGATGCATAAACTTTTATACTATTTTAATTTCCTCAAGAATTCATAAAAAATGGTTTATTATTTCTTTTTCCCTAAATTAATTTACATATTTGATAGTGGATTGTACACTACATCAGGGTTGAGACATTGAAGAGGGTGAAGATGCAAAAACTATTCTACTCTTAAAATTCCTCAAGAATTCATACAAATTTGTTTATTTTCTCCTTTTCCATAAATTAATTTACATATTTGAAATATTAATAATACTTCTACATAATTTGAATGAAATATACATTTTGCAGGTTCATTACTTCTTCTTCAAGTCTCTGATGTCTCCAATAAGTTTTGATGAAATTTCAAATATGGAATGACAACCATGATGTTATTCACAATATTATATTTTCTTTTCACCTCTTCCATTACAATCTACTACTTGTAATTTTTTATTTTAACTTAAAAAAGTATCTTTGATGATCAAGAGGCAATCTTTGTTACAAAAATTATACTCTCTGTAAATTTCACCTAATGTAAATTATTTAACTTTATATTCCACCTTTACATGCAATCTTGTTTATTAATTATTATATTCAATAACCTTCTAGATGTCACGATTATTCCTCAATTGCCCCAGATGTCGAAAAGCAAAAGCAACCCTATAAATAGGTAGCATATGGAAAAATAGCATAAATGAAGAAAAATATGGTATGTTTTGCAATCTTGTATCCCTCAAGCTTGTTTTAAAATTAAAAACAATAAACCTTAAAATAATAGACCATAACATGTTCACATAAACCATAGCAACTATATGGATAATGGATACATGAGGCTATTTTTATTTACAAAATATCCATATTCGGAATACTCACAAGTAACTTAAGGATATAGCTGCACATGTAACTCAATCTTCCACTCTTGCTTTCAATCTTTTCTATAAATCCTTACTTTCAATGACCATTCACATTTTGCTATTGGTCCTCAATTTATGCCTTACGGCGTTTCTTTTGCAACATTTGATGCAAATGCTAGTTAAAATTATATGGATACGAGATACATTTCCAATGAAAAGCAATTTAGACGATAATATGCTAATTAAAATTATATGGATACGAGATACATTTCCAATGAAAAGCAATTTAGACGATTTATTTTAGGTTACGGTTTTGGGCATCATTATCTTGCTACTTTAATCTCAAGTTGGAAGTTAATTATTATGCTAGCAGTATTAGGAAGCAAATTGATGTGGTGTTTTTGTACTTAATTATTATACTAGTAGTCATAGTTACCAAATACGGCCGAATCACGGTTAAAAATACGAAAATTCGCCTGTAGGATTCGAATACCGAATAATTCGATAAAATTCGATCCGGTTCGTAGTGTAAGAATTGTTTTGGATGCCTCACATTTAAATATCGTTAAATTTTGTGCGCTCTGTTGTTACCTTTATTGCGTGGCATATATATGAATATGATGATGTAGATTGTTTTGAGGTAAGGTAGGTTGATTATAGCATTCAAAGGTTTAGGATATTGTTAAATGATATTTTCACTTCCGTATTATGGAGATGGTTAAATTTCATAGCTATTGTAAGTAATTTTTATGTGTGGATTATTATGTTTTGAATTTTTTTTACATGATTTATGAAATTTAAAAATTAAAATCAAATGTAAATCAAAATCAAAATTAAAATATTTTAATAATAATTATCAATTATTTAATAGATAAATACCCTTAAACTGATTTTTATTATGGTATTTATGATGGAGCTTATCGAGAGAAACAATTCGTATTACTATTAATCTCATTAACATATATACGATATTTTATTTTATAAAATTCAAAATAAATTAGAAGAAGATAGCTAAAAATATCTTAGAAATATATTATTTAAAAAATGTTACACTATCGAATTTTTTCGAATTGAAATTTTTTCATTCGAATTTTTATCGTATCGAATTCGAATTCGAATTTGGTAACTATGCTGCAAGCAATGTAGAAAATTTATTCAAATATATAGCAAACCGCACTCAAATATTTGACTGCTGATCTAACATTCTGCTACTAGCGATTATGGTTTTGATGATTTTCAGCCATTGGGTGAGCAACCTTTCCTCTTTCTCCACCCGCAGAAGTGAGGGAAGCAGCGAGACCAGTAGGAGGCACATCGACAGTAACAGTAGCAGAAATCACGAGATCAGACCTGCCCTCCAGAAGAGGCCGGGCCTCCGCATTCCAAGAGTGTACTACCCAGCAAAAACACAGAATCAAAAGCAAAACGTTCGGCGCCCTCATCTCTGTTAGAGCGAGATAAAAACAAATGTAGGAATTTAGCGATTGGACACAGTCTGCAAGAATGAGTCGAGTTCAGTCCCCGTTATCGTTATATAGCGTGTTGTCACGGGGATCATTGGAATCGAAGTTACGAATCCTCGCAACGCGTGAATTCACGTCACGAGAGATTCCTGGCATGGATGTACACCTTACTAGTACTTAGGTGGCTCTTTCGAATTTAACTATAGACCTTTTTATGATTGCATTGTTAGTTTTAATTTGTGGGTTTTCCTAATTACTTTAAACCCTAACCAAGATCTACTCCTTTGTAAGAAATTAAAATTAATGCATAGCGGAACTTACTTTCCATCTTCAAAGGCTCCTGGTCTTAAATTGAGTTATTGGCTCTTGAATCCTTACAAGAGCTTGCAATCCTTTTCTCTGGCTATCCTTGACAGAGTATCTAGTCTTCAATGGAGCAGACAATTTTTCTGGGTGATTGCAAGCCTTGAAGACTCAGCCCTTTTATAGCAGTGCAAAACCCCAATCCTAGGGCAGCCGAAATTTAGCTGAAACAAGTCTGTCAAGAAATTTGGACAGCCGAAATTTAGCTGAAACAAGTCTGTCAAGAAATCTGGACAACCGAAATTTCGCTGAAACAAGTCTGTCAAGAAATCTGGACAGTCGAAATTTAGCTGAAATTTATTACTGCTATTATTTTAATCAATTATAATTGGTCCATTAACAATTATAATTGTTTAACATTATTCTGTATGTATTTGTATCCTAATCCTTATTTAAATACGTATAATGCCATGACTTAATTAATCACATTATTTGGCATATTTTAATCATTACATAAATGTAATCTTGCTGACGCTATTTGATATCATAATCATAATGCACGTATGTCCAACTTAATTATTGTAATTAGACGTCTCTAAATCCAACAATCTCCCACATGGACAAGTGCAACCTTTTGATTATATATCCTTAACTTTATTGCATGAAACTTTTC
>APFE031182689.1:0-16445 GCA_000404065.3 Pinus taeda
TCCTCCTCCCCTTCCCTCTCCCTCTCTCTCTCCATATCCGTCTCTCTTCCTCTCCTACTCCCCCTCTTCCTCTCTCTACCCCTCTACCTCTCGCACAACCTTTCCTCCTCCCCCCTCTCTCTCACTCCTCCTCCCCCTCTGCCTATCTTGCTCTCTCCCCTTCCTACTCCTTCTCCCCCTCTATGCACCCACATATCTCTCTCTATTCCTCTCTTCCTCCCCCTCTCCCTCTCCTTATCCCTCCCCCTCTCTTCCCCCTCTCTCTCACCGTCCCTCTTCCTCCTCTCTCTTTAGATCTCTGTCCAGCTCCCTCTATCTCACTCTATAAATCTCTTCCCCTCTGCCTCTCTCTCCCATTCTTTCCCTCCCCCTTTCCCTCTCTCTCTCAATCTCTCTCTCTCTCTCTACCTCCCTCCCTCCTCTTTCTCTCTCTGCCCCTCCTACCTTGCCTCCCCTACATCTCTCCACCCACCCCTGTTCTACTCTCTCCCTCTCTCTCGGCCCACACTCTCATTATCTCTCTCACTCTCATTATCACCATCATATCATCAAACATAATGCATGACATTTAACAAACAAAAACATAATCATCATTATCATAATCATATCATTTAACAAATACATCGACGTCATGTAGTAAACAAATACATCTTATCAATTAGAAATCAATAATAATGACATTGTCTAAGAAAACCAATCACTATATCATCTAACAAACAATAAAAGAAATACATACATAAATATATACACATTAAACGTGCGAAAGATGTGAACATCATTTTATCTTTCAATGAAATCCTATTATCTAATTAGCAAAAGCACAACCATCATATCACATAAACAAACGAAAAATACTTTCATTTAAAAAAGCACATAAAATACACCAACATATACATATCATTACAAATAGAAAGCAATGTCTATACATAAATATCAATGTCATGTCATCTAACAAATATATCATATTATAAAAGAATATAGTTTAAGGGTACATTGGAAAAAATAATTAAGCCTCTTTTCACATTTAAATAATCAAACACATCCATTTCACATATCTTATAAAAATAAAGCAATTCTACTCATGAATAAATTATTTTATATCATCCAATTTACAAATGACAAATAATTACATGTAATAAAATAATACATAGATATCCTTTCACATTGTTAACATTTAGTTGTAAATAAACAAATTAAATTCACAAAAATATTCTTTTCATTATTATATAATTTCAAATCAATAAATAATTATACAAACACAAATATAACTAAACAATTCAAATATTATTTTATTGGGCAGGTAAAAGAATGTTGCAGCACTAATCTTGCCTGAGTTTGGTGGCATGGGAAAGGCTACCCTTGTTAGAGAAGGATGTAGATTTTCTTTTGTTAAGTTGTTTGACAATATAGCATCAACTCCATATATATATATTGAAATTGTAAAACTCCATATATATATATTGAAATTGTAAGGGTGAAAGAAAGCAAAAACAATTAGGAGAGAAGACCCAACACAGAACATAATGTTAATGTAGGTTACTGGTGTCATTCTATTGAATCCCTTTTCTGTCATTCTAGTATTGGTGTCTTTCCTCCATGATAAAAAAGATGAAAATACAACAACAATAAATAAATTCCTTATCATCACAAGGATCACTATCAATTATAAATTATTTTAATGAACTGTGATACATGAAAATAAAGAAATGCACGACTATCTGAACATTATTTTTATTAAACAAAACAGGCTAACACATTTATGATAAAATGGACATTGATTTTATAAGGCCCCGCAAGTGAAGAAATGCTTACCTCTCATAGATGAATCCACACGCTCTGATAAATTTCTTCTCCAGAAAAACCCTCGCAATGGCATCTTCGACCATTGTTGGAATCTTCTGCCACAGAGATGAGATGGTCCAACAACCAGACTGGCAGGTCGTCTGTGTTTCTCTCGAGGGATCCATGGATGTAGAGGATTTGGGATTTAATTTTAAAAACAAAGAAAATCAAAGCAAAAAGCCATTGCAATTCAATTTTAAAATAAGAAAATAAACACTAAAAAACAAACAAAATGGAGCTATATAAATGAAATTAAATGATTATCTGTAACCTATAGTCAGAGTGATCGAATCAAAGAGTTGGAAAATAAATTTACCCGCAAGCCAAATGATATGATGGAGGATGTGTCCCTCCCTTGGCTTTCAAATTCAACAGATTCAGAAAATTCAGATTGATCGGAGGGAGTGAGTCCAAATCCATATCCAGTCAGAGACCCCGCGCCCATCTTCAATGTGACCTAATTTACCGCTCCGAGTGGCCACCACCCAGATACCTCTTACAGATGAGTTCACAACAACATGGACTGCAGGCTTTGAGGAATTTATTGTCCAGAAAAACGCTCCCAGTGGCCACGGTTGGCATCTTCTAAGATGGTCATCACCTATGACAGGAGGGATTGCGAATGGAAGTTACGACTCCGTCGAGTCAATTGGGTTTTGTTGATTACTAGTTGCATAACCATCTGCACATAATATTGTTGTGGAGGAGGTACAATATTTTTCAATTTCCTTCTCTCAAACATAAAATTGTGGATATTTCGTTATATTTTGAAAGCCATTAGTAAGGTCAACACCACCCGGCACAGTCTTCTTAAATCTCCATTCCGAGAACCTTGTGGAGATTTCCGCACCTTTTAAAAATATTTAGGAATCAGTATGGTGTAACATCCAGCCTGTCTTTTAATGATGAATTGACGCTGTCAAGAAAGAAATCAGGGTCAGAAATGAAACTCAACCCAAAGGTTCATATGCATATATGCATGAGAAGCCTAATCATTAAACACATTGCCTCGATCTCGATTTCGATTTCTTTGGAATGATTGATGATATATGCAGACGATCTTATTAAAAAATCCAAGAAAACAACTAGACACATAGGAAAACACTTTAATTCAATCTACAGAAATGAGCTATGTTAATGAAATTTCTCTCTCATTCATTCAGGTATACCAGAATCATTTACGTGTGATGGAGAGTCGAATCCCTCAGATAGATACGCCACAAGGGATTAACGTTGTCATATAGGAGTGTTTGTGAGTGGTGGATTTGATACAATTGTTGCGAATCCAGATTCCGTTCTATTTATCATCTGTATTCGTTCCCATATAAATGCAACCCACAAGAACATAATCTATTTCAAAACGACATAAAAATTCCCGGCCATCGCTCATATGTCGAGAAAGCTGTGATCCGTTAAAGCAAGGTTTACCTCAAAAAAGCGTGAGATGTTTTTCTTGAAATTTTCGTACAAAGAGTTTGGGTTTTATTTTCAAGGAATGCTTTTCAATAAATTCTCTACAGAACCACGTATACGCGTCCGTGCAAATTTGGAATGTTATGCTTGAATTTTAATTTTCGGTAAATAGTACATTCTGTAATATTGGCCTACGCCTTTCTCTGTAATTTTGGCCCACTTCTTCTAGCTGCTAGCAATTCAATTGATATTACATGATTAACTATTTCGTATAGAGACGTTTTTCTATTTGTGCGTTAACGCATTCAATGTAATTGACAGCTCGTTATATTTTTCAATTTCTCTCGTAATGCATTCAATATAATTGACCGTCTTCATTTAGCCTCGATATTAATATATTCAAATTAATTTTTTTAAATTTTATTTATTTTCCAATTGAAAATCAATTTTTTTTATTGAATATTATACTTTACATGAAATACTTTATGTAATATAGGTTAGTTTAAGTTTTTTTTTGTGCTTTTTACTATCAATAATTAATATTTTTTCAAAATTATTATAAGTGACCGAAGATAACTAGTTATATTTATCTATTTCTTTCATTTTTATGTATTCAATAATATATATAGCATATTTTCATTTAGGTTTCACTATATTTTTTACATGTCTTTAATTAGGTTTCAATGGTAATAGATTTACTCTTAAGTTTTATATGCATTTTTTAATTTGAAAATAACAAGTTTTTTATATCAAATTATATATTTATTCTTTCAAATGTTATTGATAACTCAAAGTTAAGATGAAGTCAAAATTAATTAGATCGATAAATATGTTTCTTTTAAAATAGAATAGGGATTCCTAAAATTTAATTTAATTATTAAGTACTATTAGATTTATGGTAAGACCATTAAATGTTCTATGGCCTTTTTAGTGGTATATGCAACTCAAGGACTCAAATTTATGTGCAAGGTAGTTATGCTCTTTTTATTGTTTTAATGAAACTCATTAATTAACAAAATATCATATGAGCAAGTTTCATATTTAATGAGTTATGGTTTTTTCGCCATGTGATATTGAGAAGCCATGACTCTGGCCCATGGTATCGTAGCATTCCCTATTTATAGATTAAGAAACTCCTTAATAAAGTGGATATAAATATTCATTGATAAAAATCCTCTTTGGTGCTTTCTGAAATAAATATATGCTTAACTTATAATCATAATCGTAATAATAATAATAAAATAGCTAATTTCATGATTTTTTAAATATTACCATTATGAGATGTATTAACATACACTAGTCATTTAATTAATATAATTGTTCTATTACCTAAACTTCTAATAAAAGTTTGTTATTTTTTTTAATATTGATAATTTAAATACATTTTAAATATTTTAAAGCTACATTAATATTAAAGGTTTTAAATATTTGAAAATACAGTTTATAGTGAATACTCCGGTGTTTACCACTTTTGTTAATGATAAGGATAGTGAGATAAGTTATCTTATTTTGGTTATTGGATTTCTGTGTTTAAATTTTTTTAGTATAGATTCTTCTCAAATAACATGCACACTTTGCTTTGTATAGTTTAAAGTGTATAAATAATTTTGATTTTTTTTTGCTTCTTACTTTCTCTTTCTCTTTTTTTGTGGTTGTAATTTTAGACATATTATGTTAATTTTTATTTTTATTTTTTTTATACAATATTGAACAATTAAAAGTTTATCCTAGAAGACTAGAAAGAAAATTCTTAGTTTAAAGAATGTATTCTTTAGAGAAAATTTTTCTCCAATCTTGCATCCTTGTATTTTCAAAAAAGCTATAATTTATTCTAGAGCACTATATGATTTAAAAGATTATTTTATTTCGCTATACCATAGCTTATGTACTTGACATATACAAATATATTTGCATGCTATGCATATCCACTATAGAGTAGATTCATTTTCATTTTGAGAACAACTTTGTATTTATACATAAGGTGATGTCAACTAAAAATATCAAAACGTTACATTTTCTTTACTCATGGTTGATGTTGTATTTCACATCAGTACTAGATAACAAGAAACAACTCAACAAGACTACACCCCCCATAATAAGAACTTTTAGCAGTATTTTTCCTTTTTAACTAGTGCAACCATATAAATTAAATGACTTGTATACACATTAATCCATGATAAGCATAAAAAATCTTACCCCATTATACATATCACATTACCAAGATAAAAATAATCACAAAATATAACTAAATTATAAATTTATTTTAAATATTCTATGACTTTTTTAGTGGTATATGCGACTCAATGACTCAGGTTTATGTGCAAGGTAGTTATGCTCTTTTTATCATTTTAATCAAATTGATTAATTAACAAAATATCATACGATGAAGTTTCATATTTAATGAGCTATGGTTTTTTCGGCATGTGATATTGAGAAGCCATGACTCTGGCCCATGGTATTGTAGCTTTCCCTATTTATAGATTAAGAAACTCTATGTAACGTAGATATAAATATTCATTGATAAAAATCCTCTTCCATACTTTCTGAAATAGATATATTCTTAACTTATAATAATAATAATAACAATACTAATAATAATAATAATAATAATAATAATAATAATAAAACAGTTTATTTCATAATTTTTAAAATTTTACCATTGTGAGATGTATTAACATACACTAGTCCTTTAATTAACATAATTGTTCTATTACCTAAATTTCTATTAAAAGTGTGTTATTTTCTTTAATATTGATATTTTAAATAGAATTTTGAATATTTTGAAGCTACATTAATACTAAAGGGTTTATATATTTGAAGATACATTTTACAGTGAATACTCAGGTGTTTACCACGTTTGTTAATGATATGGATTTGTGTGTTTAATTTTTTTTAGTATAGAGTCTTCCCAAATAACATGAACACTTTTATTTGTATGATTTAAAGTGTAGAAAGAATTTTGATTCTTTTTTCCTTCTTACTTTGTCTTGGTCTTTTTTTGTGGTTGTAATTTTAGATATAATTTTTTAATTTCGTTTTAGTTTTTATACAATATTGAACAATTAAAAGTTTATCCTAGAAGACCACAAAGAAAATTATTAGTTTAGAGAATGTATTCCTTGGAGAAAACTTTTCTCCAATCTTGCATCCTTTTATTTTCAAACAAGTATAATTTATTCTAGAGCACTATATGTTTTAAAATATTATTCCATTTCACTATATATAGATTATGTACTGGACATATACAAGTATATTTGCATGTTATGCATGTCCACTATAGAGTAGATTCATTGTCATTTTGAGAACAATTGTGTATTTATATATAAACTAATCTCTACCAAAAATATCAGAAGGTTACATTTTCTTTTCCTATGGTTGATGTTGTGTTTCACATCAGTACCGTATAACAAGAAACAACTCAACATGACTACACCCCCCATAATAAGAAATTTTAGCAGTTTTTTTCTATTTTAACTAGTGCAACCATATAGATTAAATGACTTCTATATGGATTAATCCATACATCTCACATTACCAAGATGAAAATAATCATAAAATTTAACTAAATTATAAATTTATTTTAAATTTATATGCCCACATTACCATGGAAATTCTTAACTCAAGTAAATATCTCTTCTTACAATAGCATGGGCCAATAGGATGGCTTATCAATACCACATGTCCAATATGATATATGTTGATATTATGTTTTCTATAATTAAACAATTCGGCATCAATTAATTAAAATAGCATAATTGACTTGGAGATAAATCTTAACCGTTGATATGTGAATACTACTATGACTTTTCTAGCATATTCGATGGAGGTTAAATCTCTAACATTCACGTAATAATTGTTAATAATTAAATTAAAAGTGTGAGAAGAATATTCTCAAACAAACATGCATATGAATGTAATACGAAAATGCACAGTGTAATCATTTAGGGCATGAATTCTCTCCTTTATGACCTAGATTTCTTCTTTATGACTTCTCTCCCTTATACCTTAGTTATCATCCATTATGAAATCTAAGATCATCATCTAGTGAATATGGACTTGTTACAACCAACAAAACTTAAATTAGACATTTATTTGGACAACAAGATAGGGTTGGTACAAGATCATGGATTTTGTATTTTCCCCCTTTTTTAAATATAGTAAAATAAATAAAATAGACACATACCTTGAAAACTGAAAAATATCAATCATAGAAAAAAACAAAGTCATGATCGGAACCATCTTCTTCAGGGGATATAACTACTTTGACCATCGATGACCTGATAATAATATGTATATCTCTAGACTGAGATTTATTTTTAGTACTCGTAGATTCATGTTTCCTGTGTATTTCCTTAGCTTGAATTGAAGTGTTGAGTTTCTTATTTTCATGGAAAAGTTGACTAATACACTTTTTAAGACATGGGACAATGAGAAAGTATTGCTAGTACCAATACATGTTCTTAAATTATCCTCATTTGAATGGATTCTGATTCGAGGACTGTCATCACAACAATTTACATCAACACAAAAATCCAAAATTATCTTGGACCCGTGGGCTATTTACTTTTGGAAAGATTTTAGGATGAGCCTCAATGTGGAAAAACTCATCATTTCTAGGACTACTTAATTGTATGTTTTGCCTTTTTCCCGAAATTTTCCTCTGAATTTGTTTAATCTTAACTTTGGATTGAGGGCTTTGTTATGATTGATTGATCTCTTCTTCATGTGTAGATTCTTTAGGTAAAATTTAGGCCCAAAGACTTACCCTGGAGGGTTTCACTTCTCTTTCATCCTTAAATTCCTATTTTCATTCCATATGTCAGACAATAGTACACTTGTTCATGCTTCTAGTTCAGTGAACACCAGTAGGTTTGAGAGTTTTGACATTATTATCATTTGAAGCACAAGGATTTTCTTCATGAACTAATTATTCACAATCATTCTATACTGAATGATGATATGGTTATTGAAAAGGACTGTGAAACGAAGGGTTATGCACCCAAATGGTGTCTAACTAGAAGATAGGTTAAATTGTGATGAAAAAGTGATCATTCAAAGTTCTTGTGATGTGACTGATATTTGCAGGACATTTTAGTTTGGAACTTATATAGATAAAGGGGAAAATTATGTTTATGTATGAGAAATGCCATTAAGGACCTTTTGTTATAAATAAAAACCATAATATTTCACTCTTCATAAGTAACATAAAATGCAACAAAAGCACTAAACTACACCATTTATATTTCAGATAGGAAATCAACATACCTTTCTCATGATATCCACAAACATAAATAACTGTAAGTTGCTTCGAGGGAATGTCACACATTGCACAATTTTTAGACCATTTCTCTCTCTCAAAGGGAAGATGAGTAGTTGCTGCAATGAAATCAATATTTGCATCCATCTCTATATCACCCACTCGAGCTTTATTCATATCAAAAGAAGAGGCAAAACCTTGATAATCCCTTTACATCAACTCTGAAACAACTGAAGTAAATCCCACTAGCTGACCTAATGGAACAAGTTTGCACATTCAACATATGCCTCTACTATCTCGGCTCAAATGGATTTAAACTGGATAAGGGGTGCCACGGTTAGAATCCTAGACAGTTTTAGCCAGGAATCAAAGTGAAACATAGAGGGAAAATGCACAACAAGTGGGTTAACAAACCCTAACTTACATAGAAATGTAAAAAAATATGAACAAAATCAATGAAACAACAAGGTAATAGTAACCTTGAAACACCAAGGGATTAACTCAAACATTGATAGTTAGGATCTATGGTACATAAACATTAGTAGATGTCATATATGAGTGTCTATGAATGGTAAATTTGAGAAAAAAATGTAGAAATCAAGAGTAATATACCTAATGAGCATGCCAAATCACCCATAAAACTATGAAACAAATCTATAAGGAATAACCCTTAGCCCGTGTTAGTGTCCGTATCTTCATCCCTCCATCAGTGATCAAATTTCTCTTTTTGCATGCATATTAGGTGTCCCATCGGATCACCTACATTCCATTAGGTCATGGATCAACTGATGGTAGTGGTTCATTATCAATTTCCCTCATGGAATTTACCTGCTAGCATGCTTTCACATGTTTAGGCCATTTACTGTCATTTTGTCTCATTTCAATTACCAATATCAATTTTAGGGTTTTTAGTCTCACTAGATCTAGGGTTTGCCACCATGGTAATCCAAAACACAATAAAAGGTCAGCAGGCACATGAGGAGGTTTTATAAGTTCATAAGATCATAAATTTACTAATGATATGACCCAATAAATGGTTTTTACCTCAAAACTCTATTTTAAGGTGAAAACAGAGTTTTTTTATTTCTATGTACAAATTTTATGTAATTTAAAGTGTTTTCTATATGTAATAAGTTCCAGCCACTGCCCTTGGTCACCTTGCAAACTCCAGCCACTACAAGAAACAAAAGCATCAATACAAGTTCATCAAATGATCAAGAAAAGCCAATTCAAATGAAAAACGGAGTTTATGAGCAAAAGCGACTTTGACATTATAAATGTGGGTTTGAAATAAGGAAAAATTAAAAGGCATCCATATATAAAGAGAAAACAGACTAGTCATCTATTTCATTGTGCAAGACATCCATGAAGAGCTAAAATCACGATTTGGAGGAAAATTGGACAAAAGAAGGTGAAAACTTTGTTTTTCTAGCAAATCTTCTTGACGTTGTGCATCAAAGGTAGTACGCTACGCATAAGACTGGCACTGTGCATCAGTGGGTTTGTGCAAGTGTAAATTTACAAGGGCATTACGCATTGGGCCCAGTGTGCTGCGCATCAGTCAAGAAGCTGCCAAAACATTCCAAATCACCCAAAACCCCTAAAAAATGTTGCATTTCTCTCCTACAAGTAAGTTATCATTGTTCTTAAGCTGAATTTGATCTCCTACATGTTTTCTTCATAATGTTTGCATCTTGAAACTCAAACCCTAGATTGTCTTCATCAATTTCCATTTCATTGTAAAGCTTTCACTCCATAAGCAAAACCCACATCATTTTCCCCTTTTATATACTTCATTGCCACAAATTAATTAATTAATTTCATTTTCCATATCCCAATCCACTAAGGAAACTCACTCACTTCATTCCCCAACTCCATTTCACATTGGTAAAATCTCTTCATACTCATCTCTCTTGTCCTCCCCCATTATCATTTTCCACCATATCATCATCACATCACTTCCCTAAGACAAGCACCATGAAAAGAAGCATTGAATCAAGTTATGAAGAGGAAACACTTAGTGACAGCTCAAGAGAAAGAAATGTATAGCTTAGGAAAACTCACAAGGGTGGAAAAATTATTAGAGAGGAACCTATTAGCATGATTGAACTCCTTGCTTGCCCTCTTGCTACCACATGTTTCAGATACTAGTCTCGCTTTTAGTTCTGTGAGATGGTTGAGAGGGTTAAATACCATCATGAGTTGGCAATGAAATTTGTCATAAACATGGAGAATAATGTGGTGAACCTTGCTGGGATCAATTTCACTCTTTCACCAACTATTATTGCAGAAGCCACTAGAATGCCAGATGTAGGGGAAAAGTGGAATAAAAGGCATAATATCAAAAAGTAGGATTATGAACCATATATTAAGGCCAAATATCATGGTAAACTAAGTAGTGTGTTTCCTTTCAAGTTCTTGGAGGACTGGTATGTTCCACTTATGAAACTTATCATCAAATACTTCACATGTGAGTGTAGGTTCGCTAGACATTATGGCTACCATAACAGATTACTTATGCACTTCACCAGGGTCAGAATGATGAGTATTCCATATTTCATGTGCAAAAACACAGAGAGGATGACTGTGATTGTAAAAATAAAACCATACCCAAAGCAGCTCAACAGTATTTATCACTTTTTTGTCATCAAAATTGTTGTTTTTCATTAGCTCACTCAGTTGGGAGTGTCATGGGAAACTTTCATTGCCCATGAAATATTCAAGGGGCCTCAAATTTTTGTAGATCCTCAAGAGGAAGGTGAACCTTCCAGGAAACAAAAAGAGCCTGAAAGAAAAACTGATGAGGCTCGTATTCCTGTGTTTGTAACTTATGAGAAAGGCACCAGGAGGCTTTTCGCAGTTACCAAATGAGTACTATCTCCAGCAAGGGTGGAAGGGGTCTTGTTTTCTTCACTGGATCACAGGAAAATGCTATCTTCACCTAGGGTGAAAGGGGCTTTGCCTTCTTCTTCAACTGAACAGGTACAGGTCAAAGACAAAGGAAAGCAATAAGTGCATGATGAAGGTCCTACTGAAGGGAAAAACAAAGATTTTGTTTTGGTTGAGGAAGATGAAACTGATTTGGGTTCTCAAAGCTCAAGACTCAAGGATGTGATCATCAAAGAGAAGGAGGCTGAAATCCAAGCCTTATCACTTGACCTAGAGAGGGCCAAATGGATCATTAACTTTCTTGAGCAAGAGAAGAAGCAACTTGAGGACAAACATGCAATATTGGAGCTGCAAACAATTAGAGAAAACCAGAAAGTGGCAAAAAGAAGGAAAATCAAGATGACATCACTTGAGAAAGAAATTGAGGATGACCAAGAATCATGGTTGGAAAGAGTGAATATCCACCTTGAGAAGATGATTGATAAGGCTAACAAGGAGAAGAAAATGTTGCACTACATGGCTTATCATTACTTAGCTCAGAATAGAATTTGCAAGACAAGGATAAATGGCCTAGAAGCTAAGTTAAAGAGAGCCTTGACAGCCAAAAAGGAACAAGACAAACTTAAAATTTTGGGTGAAGCTTCCTTGGCTCAGAAAAGAAATTAATAAGCTTGCCTCTTACCAATTTTGAAGCAATTTTGAGAAAATTTCGTCATTTCACGATTTTTAAATGCAAAACACATGAATTTTCACTTGTGCGTTGTGCATTAACTTGGCTAATAATTTTGCACAATGGCTTACATTTTTGGATTCCTCATGGAAACATAGTGAAATCCAGAAAGTTTCATAAGTTTTGGAGGAGATTTGGGTCACCTAAAGGGCACAAAATACCTAAAAATGCCCTCTCTGCCACTTTTTGGACCCATAGGAACCAGTCTTGGGAGAAATGATTTTTGTAGGAGAAAATGGACTCCTTATCCAAAAATTCCAATTTTTCTAGAAATTAGATAGGTAGAGCTTTCCAACTTTATTAGTGGATCTATCAGAGTCGTATGAGAATTTGATGCCATCAACCTCAGGGCATTGCGCATCAGGCAAAATTTTGCCAATTTTGCCTAGAAACTCAGGAAGTTTGCTGTCACTTTGACTTTTTCTTCTCTCTTTGGTATATTGATGATGTAATATGTTGTAATATTATATAATATGATGTAAAAATGATGAAATATTACTTGACGGGGTAGATACATCTGTTAGAGTTGATTTAAATGAATAGTTGGCTAATAATTTTGCAGAGCTTGCAAACTTAATTAGTGGATCTATTAGATTCATATGAAATTTCAATGCTATTAGGCTTAGGGATATTTTATTAAACACTTAAAAAAATTAAAACGCTTGTTAAAATGTTATAAAACTCTTAGGGCTTAGGGCTTAAAATGTTATAAAATGCTTACGGTGTAGGGTCTATGTATTAGAGTTTAGGTTTTAGGGATTAGTGTTTATAACAATTTAGTAAATGAATTTAATAATAACTTAAAAGAAAAGTTGCAAACCTCTTTTTAAAATGTTATAACATGCTTAAGATATAATGTTTAGAGTTTAGGGTTTAAAATGTTATAAAAGTCTTAGGGTTTAGGGTTTAAAATTTTATAAAATTATTAGTGATTAGGGTTTAGGTTTGATAACATTTTAGTGAATGATTTTAATAAACACTTAAGAAAGAGTTACAAAATGCTTGTTAGAATGTTATAAAATTCTTAGGGTTTATGGTTTAGGATTTAGGGTTTAAAATGTTAAAAAATGGTTATGGTTTTGTGTTTATTATTTAGGTTTTATAACACTTTAGTAAATGATTTTAATAAACACATAAGAAAAGCTACAAAAAACTTGTTAACATGTTATAAAATGCTTAGGGTTTCGTGTTTGGGTTTAAAATGTGATAAAATTTTTAGGGTTTAAGGTTTAAGTTTTAGGGTTACAACACTTTAGTAAATGATTTTCATAAACACCTAAAAATATTACAAAAGGCTTGTTAAAATGTTCTAAAATGATTAGGGTTTAGGGTTTAAAATCTTATAAAATTATTACGGTGTAGGGTTTAGGGTTTAGGGCCACTAGCGTATTGAGGAGTGGCTCTTGAATCATTATTTGAGCTTCTAAATAAATGATATGGGTTAAAACTATGCCCACCATTATTGAGGAGGAATGTTTTTACGTAGCCAAAACTCCAGGAATCTTCCCAATGGAGTCAACATAATTAAAAAAATTTCTATTGAATTCCATTGGAGTTGTTCGAAAGCTACACTTAATTTTTTACATTAAGTTTTTTTCAAGTCACATTTGGTAGGGAACTTCCACCCCCCCCACCCAACCTATTTTGAGGATGGTACCCAAGGAAAATCTAAGATTCTTCAACATAGATGGCTAGGTTAAAAAAGATTCAAATCCTTTGCAAAAATATACTCATTATCAACTTGACACACCACATATGGAAATAGGACTTAGGTGGGGAGAATAATAATCCATCACAAAACTACTTGGGCTAAACCGAATTGATGACAATGACAGCCCATATAGTGGCTTAGATGTTATTTTCCTTTTATAATTCTCTATAGGAGTTCATTTTCAGGTCCAAGTTTTGTAATACCAACAAAACCCGATGCAGTGTCTCCTGTATGGCTTCTAATAGATCATCTATAGAATATTTATTCTCTCTAGGCAAAATGTCTACATCTTCAGTCTCAAGCCAATTTCAAGATACATTTTCTTATTCTCTTGCTTTGGTTAGTACAATGTGACAAAGGGTAGAGTTTTTCTCCTACAAAATCTTCTATTAGGATCATTGAGTTCTTTTATTTGTGCTCACACAGTCTTTCCTGCAAGCAATTCCCATGTTCATGTTCTTAGATCTTCCTTGCTAAAGGAATTAAGAAACAAATCAGGAGCATATAAAAAGATTTTCTATGGGGCAGACGAGAAGAGAAAAAGAAATGGGCTTCAGTAGCCTAGGACGAAATCTGTAAATGCAAGGTCCATGGTGCCTTGGGGCTTCATGATCTTGGAACCCTTAGCAGAATTTTGGGAGCTAAACTCTAGTGGAGGTGGATCAAGCAATCAGAAACTCCCTAGGCTAAGCTTTGGAAACAAAAATATGTCAAGAATTCGTAGGTGAAGGATCACATTAGAATGTCAGGGCATATTAAGGGCTCCCATATTTGGAACCTTGCCTGGGAAAATAAAGATATTGTTTAGCAACATAGTTTTTGGGAGATTTGAGCTAGGAACCTAGCATGATTTAAGGACGATAACTCACAACAGGAACCCAACCTGTATAAAGATGAATTAGTAGCTCTCAAGAATGACACAGACAACAAAGGTCTACTTATGGTAAATGACTTCTGGGACCAGGTAAGGAACAATGGAAAATGGAGAATTTGGAAGGATCTAGGCCATAGTGAATAGAGCCCCTTGAAGGCCCTAGTACACTCTCTTGCTCAGGATCTAGAGCATAGGAAGATTTTGGTATCCTCCTTGCGTGACCAAGTAAGATGGGGAAAGAACACCGAAGGAAACTTTAACCTCAAAGAAGCTGAACAGGTAGTAACAGGATTTAACTACCTAAACCCTGATCAAGTTTGGAAGAATATTTGGCAGAGCCCCCACTGGATGAAACTAAAGCTATTTATTTGGCTAATTCATCATAGGAAAGTTTTAACTCTGGAGAATCTCCTAAAAAAAGGCTTCACTGGACCATACAAATGTTACCTTTGTGGCTCACAAGAGGAGACATTGGATCACCTTCTCAACCTCTTCTCTTTAACCTCCACCATGTGGGAGTGGGTGGCCTCAATATTTAGGCATACTGATAGGGATAGATTCAACATTTCTAACACTCTGAAGAATTGGAGGAAAAACTTCTCAGGGAATGAAATCATTCGTAAAGCCTAGACCCTAGTTTCAAGCTTTGTCATCTGGGATGTTTGGAAAGAATGCAATAGTCGGATCTTCAAGAACAAAGCAAGCAAGCCCCAACACATAATTGACCAAATTTTAAGGCAACTCAAAGACACAGTTTGAAGCTTGTTGAGGAAACTTTTGAGGGACCCTCCTCTGCCCCAAGATGTGTGTGTTATACTTCATTTGGGTCTTCTATCTATAGGCCCACATAGCATAATCAAGGGTGTGAGCGAAACAAATGTAGATATAAATATTTGGAAGCCTCCTTTACATGGTTTCTTAAAGGTCAATATAAACGGACCATCTAAAGGAAACACAGGGTTAGCTGATTTTCGGGGTGTTATAAGAGATGAAAAATGTCAAATAAAGGAGCTCTTTCATTGCCACTTGGGGAAGGCCACTAATAACATGGTGGAACTCATCACATTAGAGCAATTCTTGGAAATATTGGTGGATTCAAATTCACACAATGTCATCATTGAAGCAGATTTGGAATTGATTATTAGAGTGGTCAAGAAAATATGCAATGGTACATCACTGGATAAAGTGTCAAAAGAGTGGAGGCTATTGTAGTTCTTTCACCATATCTATACCCACCTACAATCCTTAAAAATTATAAGCTTTTTCCATGTGAAAAGAAAATCTAACATGTTAGCTGATTAATAAGGAAAGGTACATTCTTCACCTTTGGGAGTTGTTACCCCCAGGCAAATTGTTAGAGGATTGTCTCTGTCAGACTGCCAAAGATAGGGGTTGATGGATTGACAAGATGGATCGAAGAGGCTCAAGAGATAGGTGGGAGGACATGGAAGCCTAAATTGTTTGGTTGTTGTTTGGTAGAAGTCTGTAGATTGTATTGGCATTAGTCTTCCATTAGATTTGAGCAAATTGTTGAGATAAGCAGAGGAAGACCAAGGGTGCAGTGGCTTGAGGACTGATTCTAGACCGATAAATGTCGATTGATATAGATCTATGGTTTTCAGGTGAGGAAGTTACCCTAAACCGCAAACCCTAAACCCTAAAAAATAAACCTTGTAAACTAAACACTAAACCATAGGTATTTCATAACATTTTTAAAAGAATTTTGTAA